>JABFEV010000793.1:0-16515 GCA_013618395.1 Fusarium domesticum | reverse complement strand
ATGCAATTGCGCAATAGATATTAATATCTCGAGATAAAATGATATATTAAAAGAAGGCATGGAGCGAGGAAATACAACGATATATATTATTACTTAGTACACCAGGCCTTTGCGTCATATCATGCCTTCAACCTTCTTGGCATCGATTCCAACAAGTTCTCTAACACATCATCTTCAGTCTCATCCCACATCAGCATCGCGGCGTTAACTAACTGCTGCTTGGTCTCATTATTATGAGACATATCAGATAGTTTAGGCAGGTCTGTATGATCTTATATTTTAAGATCTGCCATAGATTTTCTAAGGAATTAAGATCAGGGCTATAAGGGGGTCAGTCAGCTAGATAAATGCCATGACTTCGTGCTCAGGGATGAAGCCATCTTTGCACTAAAGTAGCTGTAAATGTACGTATGTTATCGTGATGGAATATCATCCCTGGCTCGGCCATGGTTGGCAGTATTTCTTGCAAGCAGCCCTAGATAATAGCCGCCGAAACGCCGCCTTGGGGTGCATTAGGATCGCTAGATAATGGCATTAATGAGGTTCGTTTTCTCTACAAGAAGCTAAAAAAGAATATCTACGAATGCCTCGTTTACTTCGTCTTGCCTTGAATATTCTGTGGCAGAAGTCTCTCTCCTTATAAGTCATTAGTCATCTAACTACTTTGCAAAAGGTCCATTTCCTTCTCTCTCCTTCTCCACGGGCCACTGCCACCTCATCTAAGAAGATCCAACGCCTCTAAAACAATGAATTCTTACCCTTATACCTTCTAGCAAATGCACGGCGTTTTTGGGCTATCTCGGGCCAAAGAAGGGGTCGCTGGAGAGCCCGATAATGCTGGATGCCCTCGTTCTTAAGGAACTGACTTAGAGTGCGTGTGTGGCAGCGTAGGCTAGCCCTATAACGCAGGCTGTTTGATACGATAAAAGGGTCGCTCTTAATAAATATAAAGACATATCTTTTATTACTGTTATCAAGCTTGCGTGGCCGCCCAGACCGGGGAAGACTTTAGGCACTCTTTTGCGTATCATATCGATCCACGATGCCTAGTATCGTACGCGCAGGAACTCCCACTTGGAGGATGATCTGCTTGATTAGGGTCCTATTTTTATATCTCATTATAATCCTCGTCCTCGTGTAAGGGCTCTAGTGTGATTTATTTTGCTATCGAGGCATTTTTGGTTGCGCAATTAGTCTTTGAAGATAAGTCGTAATATTTGGTTGATGGCGGCGTTGAGGATAAATTGCGGGGAAATCACGCGGAACTTTTGTCTCCCTACTGTAGTTCAGTGGGTAAATGCATCCGCCGGTTCTGTCAATGTTGCAAATAGGCCTTTATCAGAGGGCTGTCAGCTCACATAATCCGTGTTGACGACACCCAACCATGGTCTTTTTAAAGTGTAAAATCACTCCAAAGGGCGATGAAAATCTGCATCACTGTGATGATGCGTCAATGGGTTGATACTGACAATGATGCCCTGCTAAACGCGTGTAGGGTTTAAACACGCCCTTCCGTGCTACGTCTCTTGTCATATATAATCCTTGACTATTTCTACAAATACCTACAGACACTTCCAACTTTTAGAGCATACAGCACAGGCACTTTCATTCTCAATCTACCAATACAATTCAGCATTAAGCTCACAATGTCCACCAATCTCAACTTCCGTATCGCAACTCTTGACGATGCACCACAAGTCCAACAGTTAATTATATCAGCTTTCCGCGCCCATGACACAAGACAAGACTGGACTGGCGACATGAGTCTCGCATCCAACTTTTCAATCCCCCTTGAAGTTATCAGCGATCAAATCAGCACCCCTGAAAGCGCCATTATCCTCGCCACCGACAATACCGGCAACATCGCAGCTACAGTCACAGTCACCAAGCGCAGTGATGGCGTCGGTCGTATCTCTTGGCTTGCTGTAGACCCCAATCAACACCGCGGTGGTGTTGGAGGTCAGATACTTACCCACGGTGAAGAGTATTGTCGACGGGTTTGGGGATTGGAAAACCTTGGACTTAATGCTCTTGTCACGCGTAAGGAGCTCATTGCGTGGTATATACGTCGCGGGTACGTCAAGACGGGTGAGACGTCGCCATTTCCATATGAACATTTCAAAGAGAGAGATTTGCCCGAGGGGTTGTGCTTTGTTGAGATGGAAAAGGGTACAGGCATTCAGGAGGTTGTGTGAGAAGATGTTGATGGACGTATTGGGATTGTAGGGTTATTTAATGGATATGGACGACTCGGATGAGTGATCAAACTTGTGTTTTGGATGAGGTTGAGACTGCATTATTGAATTAGACCTATAAAAAAAAATTGGCTGCGTTGAGAATTTGCTGGCGATTGTTGCAAACTGATGTTAGCACACACTCAGGTCTTACCTCCCCAGGTGAGCCAACACCACACAACTGACAAAGGACGGCACAGTGTAGGGTAGGCATGATTTGGCAGAGAGAATTGTTTAGTGATTATTACGTGTTTGCCGGTGGTTATTATGTGTTTGTCTTACCGGTATTCTCCTGGTTTTATTGTGCCATTCAAAAGGATACCGGTAGGCGGCGTGGCGAGATATACAAACCGTGATCACTGATATTTACTCCCGACAGGGACATATCGTGGCTGATGCCCTATGCGCCGTCTACAAATCTTCATTGTGTTGTAATCATACTCGGAAGAGGAGTGCACTCTCCTATGCTCTTAACCATCACCTATAGACCAGGGTATAACTCTGATACAATCGTTCAGCTCAGTCTTGATCCGACATCATCTGCCGCTTCCTGATTCAGCTCCAGAAAAGCCTTTGAAAAAGTCAATGGCTCATAACAATGTGACCTTTAAAAAAGCCCCACAGGAAAAATAACAAACTCATTCCGGTTCCTGGGATAGTGTGGAGAGAAAGGCTTTAGCTCCGGACTCAAATAGGTAATCCGAAACGCTTTGTCTATCCCGAGGTCCGAGATTGTCGGCTTCCGACTGGTTCGTTAAAAGCATTGACGATATCTGTCAGGGGATAACCACGTTTATTGACAGTTTATCAAGGTTGGGTCTAACAATGTAGTGTACCGGTAGTGTAGTGGCATTTGAGCTACATTGTTCAGTTGAACTGCAAGAGGTGCATCGTGAATCTAATGTCTAGAGGAGCATAGGATAGAAGCAGCTGAGAATGGAGGTAGCTGGCAATGAAGGTTATGCAAGTCGATGAGAATCAGCTCGTCTGTGTGCGAGTCTGCTCCATATTCATACGGTACATCACTTGAATTGACAATCAAGACGTAAATGATTTGATACACCACCAGTCGAGAAAGACATCGTTATATTATCTCAAGTAATATCCTTCTTCACCGGGCTCTTCACCAAACCAAGTCTATGTCTTTGTGTATATATAAATTAGCTAGGTAGGCGCCCTCTGTCTTCTGAACAAGATGCCTTGACGCTAAACCATGTGTCTAAGAATGCTTCAAACTTCCTAATCCAGCACCATCATACCCTTTACCCAATCCACCATCTCTAGCTTAGCCGAGCTCCAGACCTTTAGACTTTGCGGGGGTAAACTCTGGGGGGAGGGGGAGACTGGTTATTGTAGATCTTATATAATCTCTGACGTTGATCCTTTCAACATCTCATCATTCACACCAACAGTTTGGAACCATGGGCGAGAAAGATACATCATCAGATGCCAAAGCGGCTCAGCTTCAACTCGAACATGTCGCTGCTGCAATGCCCGCCAGCAAGGCCAACGAAAACCTAGGCTTTCGTGACTTTTGGGAGAACCGACGCGTTCTGACCTTTTGTAAGTCCTCTATCCACGTGTATGCCATTCTCTCTAACAACCTAGGCTTCATTATTTATCTTCTTCCCATCAACTTCGGCTATGAAGTCTCCATGATGGGCAAGCTCCTCGCCGTCACGCCATTCGCCCAACGATTCGGATACCAGGTCGAGGAACAGTTTGTTGTGAAAGCGACGGATCAGCAGATTCTCAACGCAGCTAACACTATCGGTATTTTCGTCTCGGCTTTCATGACTGGGATTGTTAGCGATTGGATCGGTCGAAAAAAGACCATCATCATCGCTTGCATTGTTTGCATTGGTGGTGTTATTCTTCAGTATTTTAGTACTTCCATCATGATGCTTTTTGGTGGCAAGGTTATTTCAACACTTGGATTTGGTCTTGGACATTCTCTTGGACCAGTTTTCGTTGCTGAACTTGCGCCCGTCCAGATGCGCGGTCTATGTTTGGCTTTGGTTGTAGGTTTACCTCTCTGGAATACCTACAGTATGGAGCTGACTCTTTAGAACACCATGATTACTCTCGGACAATGGCTCAATTCACTCGTCGTTTACGCCTGCAAAGAGTATGCCTCGGACATGGCCTGGAGAATTCCCGTTATTACTCAGATCATCCCACCTGGTCTTTTACTTCTCAATCTGTTCCTACTCCCTGAGTCCCCTACATGGCTTCTTATCAACGGTCGTCGAGAAGAAGCTTCCAAAGCTTTCCTCAGATTCAACGGACCGGACTTCGACGTCGATTCTGCGCTGGCTGTCGCAGAGACAGCCATTGCAAAGGAGGAAGAGGCTAAGAAGGAACAAGAGGGTAGCAGGTGGATTGAGTGCTTCAAGGGAACAAACCTTCGACGAACTACCATTATCGTCATGGTGTATATGTCCCAGCAGTTCATTGGTGTCGGTTTCATCAGTGGATATCTTACGTTAGTATCTTTTCCCTACCTTGTTACTTCATCTAACAGTGATAGGTACTACTTCCGTCTTGCTGGCGTTAACGACCCTTTGGCTATTGGACAAGCTGCCAATGCGATTCAACTCTTTGGAAATATGTGCTCTTGGCCTCTAATAGATCGTCTTGGAAGGCGTCCCTTGATTGTTGGCGGCTGCTTTATTATGACGGCTCTGCTACTCGTTATTGGAGGCATCAGTACTATTGGGTCTAGTTCTGCTTTGTCGGCGACTGTAGCCTTCATGGTCATCTGGGGATTCTTATATCAGGTTTGCTCCATGCATTCCATTAATGAAATTATAGCTAACCTCGACAGGCAACTCTCGGAGCTGTAGCGTATAGTGTTGGAGGAGAAACTGCCAGGTAAGTCATGCTCGAACTTGGTCTGACCACTCCAGCTAACCCATACAGTGTTCAACTCCGACAAAAGACATACAGTATCAACATCATGGCGGCCACCGCAGTTTCCTGCATGGTCACTCAAGTGATGCCCTATCTTATCAACACCGACCAGGCCAACCTCGGAGGAAAAATCTGCTTCGTCTTCTTTGGCCTCTCGGTCCCCACGTGCGCGTACCTCTACTACTGCTTGCCTGAGATGAAGGGCCGTAACTACGCCGAAGTTCAGGAGATGTTTGCGAACAAGGTTCCTGCGAGGAAGTTCAAGGGATATGTGTGCGAAGTTGGACTCCAGGATGAGGTGAATGAAGAGAAGAAGGTTTAGGTATGTGAAGTGAATGGTGTAATAGGGTGGTTTGTAGTAGATGAAAGACGATGACGGCTTCAACTAAAGCACTTTCATTATAATCCGATGATCAGACTGCTTGCTCCGTATGGGAGACGCAGTTACAATCCAAGGATTAAAATACATTCAATAGCATCCACACATTATCTTGCAGTCGATAAATTAAGTATAACAACGTATAGTTACTATATAATAGGGCAATAGATAAACAATACTGCAGATAGAACAATACTGTAGATACTGGTATAACAATGTCACGTCTAGTAATAGTTAAATTACTAGATGAGTTAATTAAAAGGTAATTGAGATAACTGTCAGAGAGGAAAGGGCATGTAGAAGGGTGTGTAATGTAAGGTTGTTGTAATGATGAACTAGCTAGGTCTGTGGCTAGTGGTGGTCCTGAACAAGGGTGGATCTGATGCCTCAGGGCCCAGGCCACAACAATAACTAAGTTATATTAATAGCTAGTGGGCTATCCTATCTAATGCTAATGAGTGTACTTCCTATATACTTTCGTGCTCACTCTCCCAAAGGTGAGCAGATCTTTGTTGCTCACTCAGATGGTCGTGAGCGCTTATTCCGTAGTGTACCCATGTGATTTGTTGTACCAACGTTGTCCCGTGACTGGCCATGCTGTCGGACACGAGGTCGGATTAACACCGGACCGAGTTAGGGAATTGTAGTAATAGTGATTATATTAAGGTTCAAAGTATGTTAGAATTGCCCTTGATCAGGCTATTCCATCTGATCAACTGATTGATATCTGTATTCTTGTGTTGTTGTATGTCGTTCCCTTTGACTGCATCGATTACCGCATTTCTTGCCCCCTTAATTTTATAGTTATCCGGCAAGACCGGCCTATTAGTCCGACACATGCAGGTCCTGGCCAGATCGTGACAAGCCTCCTCAAGTTAACAAAGGACCACAAGGGCCAATAACACTAGAAAATCAAGGTTCTAACAGCAGCTCTAAAGGCTTTAATACGCCCTAAAGCTTGGCTGATATACAGAAACAAATACAGGGTATTCTTCTTAATACGAATAAGGCTCTTATTGTAGTAGCCAATAAGGCTGGCAAAGTTCTTAACAACAAGAACACAACTATAGCTCAGTTAAAAGCCCGGAAGCGAAGAGTTTTATTTAAGATGAGTTGATCACCATTATTACTAGTATCCATGATAAAAAATTGGGATCAATTGAAGTAAATTTGTTAGATTAAATGATGATTGATTTCTTCTTGTCTCGTGATGTTGTACTGGTAGTGTTTTGGATAGTTGGCCAGAAGGGGGTGTGGCCATTTGGTGGCGACCCACTACATAAGGAGTGACCAAAACGGAAACCTTCGCGATAAGATCACGGGACTTTCACGGACCTATGCAAGGTTATACCTAATTATACAGGATAACTCAAGTATTTAAAGAGGAGTCTGTCTAGTATAACTACATTAGAAAAAGATCATTAATCATTTAATTAAATAGATCAGCCTAATTAAGGGCAATTCTAAATCACTTTACTTTTACTATCTGACAATATTAATATCTGCTTTGGTTACGCTTGAAGGACTGGTCGTTGTAGGTTGAACCACGTGACCACTACGGAAAGCTATAGACTAGCTTTATAAAACTTCTCTTCCTCTAACACAATACCACTTCTACTTAGCCAGTCTCTTCCAATCCTACAAAATCGAGTTTAGATAAAACAAGACGCCTTGGCCCTGAGCTGACGATTGCGGCTCCGAGTACCCCTCTATCTAGAAACTGTCGACGGAGCTAACGCACAACCCAGACATGCGGTTAATCATGATCCTATTGGTGGAATTGTGAGCGCTCCAGGGGCGTCTATCTCGTGCGGTTATCACAGTGCACGCTAGTGTCTGTTATTCCTTGACTTGCTGGCCTCATGCTTCGAGGCGGGAGACACCGTTACAGCTGGGTAGAATAGATGCATGAGTAGTCATTTTTATTGCTGCATCGTGCTTGATTTATATGGAAGAGGCGTCATTGCATTAATTAAAGATGTGGAATATGGTCTTATGCGCACTTACGCTTTGACGGTCATCCATGGTATATTACACCGGGCAAATTACAACCCCTGATTAAACGTCGGTGCATTAGTAAATTGATTGAAGATCCAAACATCCTTCATCAATGTTTAGGGGGTCAGCCAGGCTTTATATTCGCAACACTAGATGCGGATATTACAGGCAAACCCCCAGAGTCCCGGAACCGCTCCCGGCGTATCCAACGGGTATGACATGGTGACAATCCGATAAAGATGGGATGACTAAATAAATGTTATGCATATCACCTTTAGAGTGGAAAGGCTTGATGGGTAGGAGTAATACAGGTCTGTCCACATAGAGCGGATTTATTCACAGTCTGTCCTGCCGTGTGATGACAGTTTAAAGAGATAATGTGCGCGTTGCATCTATAATCAGTTCTTATTAACTTCTAAAAATCATTGGACGAATGCCCATCAAGATCACCCAAAAGTAAACATGCACTCCAGGTTCTCCAACATTACCCCTGGAACAACCTCGCTTCATTGCTTTTTCTCCCCTGATCTATCGCACCTCGATAATCCGGGGATGCAAGGAACCAGCATCACTATCGTGAGATCTCCCCATGCGTTGCTCTACCCATTTGATGATACCTGCGTCTCATCCAACATGCTGTGATGTTGATCAGCGTTAGTCAGAGTCTTTTTTTAGTCCCGGATCCCAACGGTCTTTGATCCGGACGAGAGGAGCTGATAACCCTTGCAAGCTGGCAGTGTTTAGTTTTGAATGCCAAAGGTCACTGATGGATTTGGTTGACTTTACATGCATGTATTTGCGACAGTATTCTAGTTCTGGTTATTGCATGTATATGATAAGGGTATCTACGGTTTCCTCCAATTACCAGACCGAGAAACATCTCTGATCGTCTACTCAAACATCTCTCTAGACAGGAAAATGCTCCCTCTTCAATTGCCTCGTAGAACTAGACTCGCTGATCGCATCATCATACTCTGACGGTCCACTGCTCTGCTTGATAACAACTTGCGTAGTCATGGTCTTTTGAATGCCACCAGCACCATCCCGGTTGGGCAACTCTATATCGTTACCACCAGCCTCAATAAACGTCGTGTTACCTCCCGCAAACATGGATCCAATCTTTCTGCTGCCGTTGGTAGGACCTCGTTGCGTACTCTTGGGCTCGGACTGTGAATGGGAGTAGTAGCCGCCAGGATTACTGGCTTTGACGACCTTGGTGATAAGTTCGGCCATGTTCATTTCGATGTGAAGCTTGACAAGATATGCGAGGGGGTGGAATTGGAGGTAAACGATATCGTTGGGTAGGGACATCATGGCGATGAGGAGGACCTGGTTAGTTAGCGGGGACCAGGTAGAAGAAAGCCGGTAACATACGTCCATAGTCATGGAGATTGCAATCATGACGAGATTGACCTTGAACAGGCGGTTGTACTTGGTGAGCCCATTCGCTATCAAGCGTGACTTGACCAGATGGATAAAGTAAAAGTTGAGACCGGCATCTACAACCAAGAAAATACCCTTCTCGACCCGATCCCAGACAGAGTTGATCTTAATATACGTTTGGTTGATTTGTAACCGAGCAGGAATCCAGATGCAAAAGACGCTGATGTTGACGACGAGGAGAATGAAGAAGACGTAAAGCTTGAGCTTAAATGCGTTATCGCGGTTGACCATGAGAATCGAGATACGGTTGATGATAATTTGGAGAAGGGTCTGGATTTGAATAGCCCAAAGGAAGACTACACTCTGTTAGCCGCACTTCTTGAAATTAGCCAAGGCGACATACCAATGACGAAGAAGATGGGAAAGCCTGGAGGAATGTGTTGTCGCAGGTATAGCCAAGTAACGGTACTCATAATAGTACTGCTCGTCCACTCAAGCCAAAGAAGAATCAGGTAAATATTCGTCCTCGTCCCTCTCTTCCAAGACTTGATCGTTTGCTTAAGACCCTTTGCGCCAGTAAAGATTCCCACACCCAGGGAGAACCCCCAGGCGATACTCGCAATGTTCATATCATTGCTGCTGGGCTTCTTTAACTCGAAGTGGTCAGGAAGAAGAAAGCCACTCATTGTGGAAAAAAAAAAAATTAGAGTGAAAGGAAAGCGAGATGTGAGAAAAATCAATAACAAAGAATGCTAAAGAGGAAAGAAATGCTTGTTTTTCATCTGGATCAGAAACAGAGAGCTCAAGAGTCAAGAGGTACATGTGAAGGAGTGCTGGACGATTAACATGCATCACTGCTAGCAAGGATGAGCTCTGGGAGTAATTGACCCCTGGATAGACGATAGACATGCATCAAGGGTTGAACATGGTCGTGGTTGTGAAAGGCCATGGATTCATGTAAATCCCGGATCCGCAGCTTTTCCACGATCCGTCCAGACACCGTGGAAAGACGAGCACGTTCAATTTACTTTTTCCCGTTCACTAACAGGGTTAAGTCGATCTGATCAACAGAACGCACACTGTAGTGGGACTGATCCAGGCTTCTGGAATCCTGGATCAGAATGGGCTGTCTGCTTGAGTGCGGCTCCGCCTCCTAGTGTGCATACGGATTTAGCCACAAGATGAGAGATAAAAGAGGGCTGTTGTTCGAGCCAGGTAAAAACGTGGCCTGCAGATCAAGGATGGACGCCACGAAAAAGGACCAAATGAAGATAACCCCTGTAGGGCGGCTTGAGTCAGCAAGTTTGTTGGTGTTGTGCTTGTGTAGATCCCGTTGAAGACTCTTAGTCTGTGTTCGGAATGGCGACAAAAGCAACGGGTGAAATAAGCGCGTCTGGAAGTACACTAGTGAACTTGCATGTGTTTATATTGTTGCTTTGCTTGGTGCGTAGCTTCGGGTCTGCGTTACTTAGCAGCCGGCAATTGAATAGCTTAGACTAGATGGAGCATACTCATATCAAGTTGAACGGCGTGTCTTCATCGGTGACTGACAAAACATCTAGTTCTTCAGTTGACTGATGAACGTTTTTGTTCGTCTGCGATTACCTTCATGGATTCAAACGTGAACATGTAGTTGGGCTTTTACTGGGCTTCTACTGCGTGTTCAACTTCATCGCTGGTGGTCTGTTGATTCAATTAAGAGGGGCAGTACATGTGCTGTTACGAGAGATAGATTTTCCTTTTCTAATCTATTTACATTATTTTCTCTAGTTTCATAATACGAGCCATTCCGTCACCGGGGATGCAACCATAGACTAAGTTGATATCACCGTTTAGTCACTATTCAGTCGACTTGTGGCCTTATGGCCTGTTTGTTTATGCATCAATTTTCTCGGATTTGTGCTACCTCTGAGATGGGTTGAAGGACTATGACGACCTTAATTCAAGCAAGTCATGTTCGATTGCTCATCACTAGCAAAACTACCTCAAATTTGTGGTGCCTAGTCCTGACATGGCATCCTCATTAACTACGCCGGGCATTGTGAATGATATATGTTGTCGTCACCGAGTTCCTCCAGATAGAACTGTGTTGAGACTATGGAAGGGGCTGCCCAAGTTCAAAAGCTCCCTCCTTGCCCAAATCCGCACCGAGAGGATTGGGCTAAATGCTCTCCTTTGGGGAAGGCAAGTACCGGGATTTGACTCTCCACTCTGCCCCTGCGGACGGGGTAGAGAGATAGCAAGGCATATCGCGGTCTTTTGCCCCCTCTATAAGAAGGCAAAACTGCGAACTTTGGGAATTTGGGATTTCTATAAGTGGGCGAGCACGCCAAAAGACGCTGCGGTGCTAGTTGACTGGTTACTGGCAACGGGCAGGTTCAAAGAGTTCTCTTTAGCCCGCTCCCTTAAGGCAGAATGGGAGTCTGCCTCAGCTACCTAACTCTTCTATATGTTGGCTTGACAACTTAGCATGGTGATCTCTGCAAAACGAGACCTTGAGCGTATTACTAGTGGCTAGGAGTTTTTCACCGCCTTCGTGGGGGTTTCTCTCGCAGGATCTCGGGTTCTTCTAGGTATATGGCCAGTTCTTGGACCGTGGGTAGTAAATCAAATTATATATACGTTATATATGTTGTCGTCGACATGTATGTGTCTCCTACACCCGAATATAATTGTACTGTGTATTTCTTCTATAGTAGACGGTCAGAGTCCATAGGCAGTAGACCGCTTTCAGTGGCATAATATCATCCCGGCATCTGTGTTCGGCTAATAACTACACTGGCATATGCCTTGATGTGGTCACATGAATTGCTATTTGAAAGAACAACAAGGTCCTATCAAAGCTTTGCAAATGATGTTGATTTGACGTAGTAGGGTCCCTCAAAGCTCTTCTGTTTGGTTAATCAGGCCTCGGGCTCCAGCATTTGTGGCTCGTCATGACGTATTAGCTAAAGAACCCCGGCTATGACAACATGCATTGTCGAGATAATAATCCATTCCTAATCAACAACAAAACAGCTACAACGACCCAGCCAAACCACAGTATTACACTTGTTCGTCTTTAGTTCATCATCTCGTCAAAATGTCAGGAACCGCACCCTCGGACCCAGCTCCAGGTGGAAGCGCTCCTGGACTTCAACAAACCCCTCTCGACAGTAATCAGCATGGTCAAACACAGTCAGTCTAGTCTATCTCCAACGTGAACCCCCATTTTCTAATCAAGTGTTAGAAACATTCTCGATGAGACTGCAGACACTCGCGGTTCAAAAGTCGATCGGGACATCGGCAGTACTATCGACGCTGGAAAGGGCAAGGGTGGACTATCTGGCCGAGTTGATGATTTATTGAACCGAACAAGTGAGGCTGGTACAGAAGATAAAAGCCAAAAGGCGACAGATGAGGGGTTCAAGGTTGGGGATGAGGTGGATTTGCATGGGTTGGCAAGTAGTAAACAGCCTTGAAGGTGTTTCGGCATTTGAAGCTCTGCTGAGTTAATAATCGATGTTTTTCCAACAAGAACGAGAACAGGATTACTATGGTGATGGCCTCTGCTAAAGTACTGCAAAGTTGAGTCGTGGTGAACACTCGTTCACGTCATCTATGATCTAGGTTACATCTCTTATCATGTTATATTTACTCACTTCCGATATCAGCTTGGAATAGCACACCTCACCTGGCAATACCAGCGAGTATTATACTGACCCTACAGACAGTCCCCCAGTCTGCGTGAAGGGTCTCCCAAATATACTCAAGTACTACAGGGGGCTTGTTTACACTTGAAATACACAGTTGTAAAGATGGTTAGAGCATATCGGTATTGTACATGTAAAGTTGCTCTTCAGCGATGTGTCTCATCCAATATTATTTCTTTCATTATTAATAGGTATCAAGACATGTTCGTCGTGTTCGTTTCCTTTCCGCATACACTCACCGTATATTCTCATCAGAGTTATGAACCTCAAACGCAACCGTTTTGCTGATACCGGTTTGATGGGGATCCATATCATCCATATCAATGTCTGATGAAGGAGATCGCTGACCCTTGCCGTCGATGATATGTTCCTGGGAGCTCCCTCGATCTCGACTCGTTCCGCCTCCTCGTACCGTCACAATATGTTCTCCTTGGTTTTGCGTAAGAATCATGTCGTCGGCTCTGCCGCTTACGAATCGATGTGGGTGACTCAGAGGAAGGCCTCGGCTGTGGGAGGATGATCCGTATACTTGGTTTGAAAAGATGAGTTTGGAAGCGAGAACGTCGATGCTGCTGAACGTTAGAGGTGGAATTATAATCATCGGGGCGACTTACAACATCATGACTGGAAACATGCATTCCATGGTATATGCAAACCGGTCGACCTGGGTGGCCACATTGGTTGCACTCTGAGATGATGTTTGGAACGAGTATGTGACAGCTCGCATGATACCAAGCAGAGCAAGCAGTGCCAGGCGAACTTCTGTGCTTCGCATCAGATAGCGGAACAGTCCACACTTGATAGCAGCCTTGAGAGAAGTCGACTTGGCCGATCCAAAGGTTCGAAGAAGGTAGAAGGCGCTGAGGCATTCGAGGACAGCAATCGAGACAAAGTATCCGATGTGGAGGTTGTTGATCATGACCTGCTCGCCAACATTTGCCGATTCGTTGATGATTCGTTTAGCTCTCACTGCTGAGATGACGACGCGCAATGCTGTTGTTTCCACGATGATTAGCCAGAATAGACTGGCGAAAATAGTCCATTGTCGGTTTCGTAGAACACGGCTTAGAATGATGTAGCTGTAAAAGGACATGCCAGCCTCTTGGACCTAGATTTGACGGTTAGTGTCTATGCTGTCCATGCTGCCTATTTCCAATTTCCCTGTACGCACCAACCACAAGAGATCTGAAAATATGGAAGCGACAGCCCTTCCCATAATGGGATTCTCCAAGTCGTAGTATGCATAATAGCAAAGTCCATTGGCTATCGCTCCGGCGGCGGATGTGACGATGGGAACGATGATAACAGGCGAAAGACTCGTAATGCCTGCTACCAGAACACCAAAAATGACATTGGTGATACCGATTGTACTGAGGATCGACCAACTCAGCTCGAAATAAACCATTTCGGTCGCCATTGGGGATCGTCGTCAGCTTGTCTGTCCGAAAAAAGGCGGTTTCTCTCTCCCCTCCAGAATAAAAGAAAGGATGAAGAATCAGACCACCAAAAAAAGAAGAAGAGAAAAAGAAAGACTAAAACGAGAGTAAGTGGCGCAATGAACAAACTGGTTGGCCTGGTCTTTGTACACATACAGTGTTGGTTGCGCCGATCAAGGTTGGATGGCAATGGTGGAGAGACTAAAGAATCCCCCTGGGGTACCCCGAGCCGAGTCATGGAATCCAAGCATGATAGACGAGACTGGGCTGATCAGACCTTGCGTGTTTTGAGGTGACAGAAAAGACGAGACTAGAGATGCTGATGCGACACTAAGTGAGTCCCAGTTATTATGTCCCCCTTTTCCCAACCCTTCCCCTTTACCCCATCCTCCGCGATGTGGGTTCGAGGTATGACACTAATATGGGGACCACGACGTTCAGCAACCTGTCACGCATTAGAATCGGACGTGGCGTCCATCCTTCAGTTACATTATCAGGGATTATTTCAACTCCTTGCAGGCCGAGCGAACAGGAACCACGCGATAGGGTACTTCACTCCCACTCCCCCAATGACAACTGGATGAATCCTTCAAGTGGCTTGATCCTTTGTCACGAAGTTGAACCTGGGATCCTTGCAATTTGTTACATGATGGGAAGAGATTTCCATTCCGGATGTCTTCTCCGGTCTTGGGATCCCGGTCATAACACTGAGGGGATGTCTTTGATTTTCTCGAAAGGGTCTCATCCTCACGTGTTTAAAGACGAAATGAGACTAGTGGAACAGCCTTGAAGGGCAATGAGGTCTGATGCATCCTCGATCCTTCGAATCAAAAGATCATGGTGCCCTGTGCTTGCAGGATTGTTAGGTAGAGTCGCATTTTGGACCACATCAGTGGAGAGATCTCCTCGGCGAATTACCAGGGGCAACATTGATCCACATAACGAGATGAATGTTTACTTCTTTTCAGGACCATGTATGCAGGAGTGCAAGCCGCCGCATCTTGAACTACAACTACAACTAGAACGGTGTGCATTCTATCGATGGCGTCTGGTAGATCTTGGTTCAACCGAACGTCATTCTAGCTTCAAAGAACAAATAGAAGCAAACGTCAACCAGTCAAGAGCAGACGAAAAACCTTGTCTCTCATGGTACTTGGTGGGGACTCTCAATCGCCCACCCCTAGCCTTCCGTACCTCAGGTAGAAGGGGGTCGTTAATTAAGAAAAAGTTCGTAAATTCAGGAAATTTTTAGGTACATATGATCGCACCAAATTAACTAGGGCTTATAAGTCACAATATTCAAGATCATTTATTATACATTTATGAGTTAAATTCTAATACTATGTATTACTCAACTAAAGGAAGTCGTATTTACAGATTCTCTTCAATAGGCTCGCCCTTAACGATACTATATTCCCTTATTCTCTCGTCACCTTCAACTTCTCCTGTTATCTCTATTCCATCCACCTCAAAAGAGAGAATGGATTTCCTTGCCTGCCGCTCTTTTTCTTCTAATACTAAGAACTTTGCAGCCTCATTAATGATCTCAATATCATAATATGATAGCCAAGGCACAGCTAGTTCCCAGTCAGGAAGAAGCTTCTTCTTCTCGTGAAGCTCGCGATGAATGATATAACGCTGACTTAGCCATATGGTTGAGTTCATGAGAAGCCGGCGGTCAGTCTTAGACCACCAGTCTAATTGGTTCTTCCATTGTTGAAGAGACTTCCAGTGCTTCTTCTTACCACTATACATCTCATTGACCTTGACTTCGGTTATACTTGGCCGTACACAAGCTCTCATATTGGCATGCCCTTCCGCTTAGCATCTCTTGTGGATGATTTCTTTCTTATTAAGATATCCTTATGCCGCTTCATGAAGCGCTTGGTAAATGACTCTGAAGCTAGGATATCAGTTTGGCCTATTGCTTTAAATATCACATTGGCCTGGTGCCGAAGAGCGCGAAGTTGTATGCGATGCCCTTGCGTGACTCGGCAATGGCTCCAGCAAAGTATTGCATTCTCTTCTTCTGTCTTTAAAAGCGCACGATTGATGCCATTTTGGGTGCGTGGCCTGGCCCCTTGAAGACGCGAACAGAGTCTCTTATATAGCACTCGAAGTTATTAGAAAGCTCGGTTGCCGCTTAAGTACGTTGCTTAATATTGCCCCCTCCAAAGCGAGAGAAGTCAGGCTTCTGGGTATCAGAATTAATCCATATTTAGATAATCAATTGATCAGCTGCTTCCTTATCTAAGGATATAGTCATTGTTGTTATGGTCTCGAGCCATGAGCTCGTACCTTAGTCATGAGGCATCCGATGGCCAGTCACACGACTAGGAGGGTTCAGTCAGGGCTGGATCAGCGCAGAAGAAAAGGGACCAATTCGGGACCGGTTCCGATCCTGTCCTTCTCCTCCTTATGTTTATAGATACTTCTTTAAGACGCCTATCCTCAGTCGACATAGGGCCAGTCCTTTACAG
>JABFEV010000790.1:0-39634 GCA_013618395.1 Fusarium domesticum | reverse complement strand
CCTCAATCGCCGCCGCAGCATCCTCCTCCTCCGCCGCCGCCACCTCGCTCGCAGCCTCCCGCTTCCTCTTCAAACCAGAGACCACCTGTTGTTGCTGCTGCTGCTGCTGCTGCTGCGAAAATTTGCGCGCCAGCCCCTGACCCGGCAGAAAGGGCGCCCCGGTGATGCCCGGCAGCCCGTGGAGGGCCCCCCCAGGCCGAGGTTGGGGCTGCTGCTCCTGCCGGTTCGTGAGGGCGTTGGTTCTAGGGGTATCCCCCGGCAACTCGAAGATTTCCGGCTGCCGCTGCCGCTGTTGAGGCATCACTGCCTGGAACTGTCGTGGCTGCTGCTGCTGCTGCATCATATACTGCAGGCCTTGCCTCTGCCACATTTGCATCTGTTGCAAATGCTGCAGCTGCAGCGTGTGAAGCTGGGCCTGGTACTGCTGCTGCAGCATTTGTTGTGCCCTGAGTTGCTCCACCTGGAGGGCCTGTACCTGATCATGTTGCATCTTCCTCTGGTTAAGCTGGAAAGGATTTAGTCGACATCCAGACTGATGGGAATTCTGTTGGGGATTCAACTGTCGGATAGGGGTTGGCTGAGCAGTGTGTATGCCAGTAATGGATGGCCGGGGAACTGGCTGGGGGCCAATTTGGACTGCAGGTTGGGGGGCTTCCTGGATGACTTGCTGGAAGGCTGGTCGAAGGACGGACCCGTGAGAAGGCAAGGGGGCAGGCTGTCGAGGGCGGAACGACTGGCGCCGAGCAGTCTCGCGCCTTTCCTTCCAGATGTTCAGAAAGCTCTCATGTGACTCTCGGAGGTTGTCGTTGTTGACACTCATCCGAAACCACATTTCTTCCCTTACAGCAAGGTATTCTGCCAGATGAGGTTCGGGACGTCCTGGGAGATATCCCATCGCCATATCCATGTCGAAATCGCTGGCATGGCCTTCCCAAGGCTTGCGCTCCTCTTTTGGCTTGCCCTCCCCCCTCGCTTCCTTGGCCAAATCTTCCTTGACCTTCTTGCGTTCAAGTCGATACTCGTGGTCGTAGACACGCCAATCCGCTGGGGTCATGCCTCTCTGCCTCGAACGCCATCGGGCAAGACGGCGCTTCTCGCGTGCAGCTGTGCGTGCATTGAGAGTGAGAATCTCAACTCCTCCGGGGCGCCCCTCCCAATCCCAAGCGTCTCGTCTGAGGAAGTCGTCCCTTCGACTGTCTTGTTCATCCCATTCTGATGGGTCGACTGCACCGGGAATCCATTGTCGGAAATCTGGCAATCCGCCTGCACAACGGTCGACTTTGGGTTCTGGAGCCTTGGGCCATTGAATTGTATCTTTTTCTTGGCGCTCTTTTTCAGTTCCCTCCTTCTTTTGTTTGCTGAGGGGTCCATCAGGGTCGATCTCGCTTTCAGCAAGTTCGTGTTTAGGAGCCTCTTCCTCGTCAGGATCATCTCCTGCACCGTCCATGCCCCACGAGCGAGGTTGGGTTTCGTATTTTGGCTTTTTTCGCAAGACGTCACTAATGCGTACATACTGCTTCTGCGTCGGGAGGACAGGTTCTGGAGTGGGAAGAGGGGGTGGGGAGTAGGCGACGTGGATCTCGTCACTTATGTATTCCTCTCCCTCTTCCTTGTGTGCTGTTTGGACAATTCGAGGCTGAGTATCACGGCGTTTGGGCTGATTGGTGTTCTGGGATGGAGCACTGTCGAACCGAATGTCTTGGTGAGGTTGCCGAGATAGGTGAGCATCGGGAAAAGGTCTATGCTGGCGATCGGGGGTTTGATAATTCAGAAGCCGAAGTTCGTCCTGTTCGGGGGTTCTCTGCTGAGCATCCTCAATGGCTTCTTGCTGTGATAAATCACGTTCAATGGATTGCTGAATTACTTCCAACTCAGGAGCGAGAACAAAGTACTCCTGCGGTTCGACGAAGTTTCGGAGGTAACTTTCGATCAGCTGGGCAATTTCGTTACTGTTCTGTTCCAGGAACATCAGATGACCGTTGCCCCAGAGGTAGTAATCCTCCAACTTGATCCAGTCAACATCAACACCAGCTTGTTTCATGAACGAAACAGTGGCCCAGTCGTACGCCATGTGACTGCTGGCATGGGCGGTGACAAGAACTTGGGGCATCTTCTTCAAATTGACGAGTTGGCGCACCTGCAGAGGTGGGATATTGGGGTCTGTATCTTCCTCGATTGCTTGTGGGATGGCAAAGTCATCGAGCTCGATCTTGCTCTGCAGGAAACAAGTTCCTTCTCCGTCGGTTCTGCCGAATGAAGCGATGTCAAGGGGGCTCTGCCACGCGCGATTGACGAGCTCGGCGGGTGACGGGAGCGCTGGATCATAGGTGAGGGGAATGTCAGCCAGACCCCAGATTCGATACCCTTCCTTGCGCTTGACGTAAGGCGTGTAGTACTTGCGATGTCCTTCCTTGATAGCCGCAGTACCGAAAGGGGGGCCAGCTGGCTCAACGGCAACGACACCAGCGACCAGATCAGGCTCAACATCAGCTGTAAGCCATGCAATGGTGCCGCCTGTGCCCTCGCCAATGAGAATGGCCTTGCCGATGCGCTTCATCAAGGATTGCATTGCGCTTTGGCCGAGGGTTTGGCGTTCAAGTTTGGACAAGTTGAGCGTGACAAGTGAGGCCATGTAGTTGCTGAATATCGGATCACCACGTAAACCAGTCTGCCATGTGTCAATTCATGCCCATCAAAGGTTGGAGGCGAGACTTACACCGGGCCACTGATCGTGGAATTTGGCTCTCGAAGAGACGAGGAAGTTTTCATCATCACCAGGACGAGCAGTCTCGGAACAAGTGAGTTCGGTTTCCACAAAACTGGCACTCAATGAATGAGAAGTCAGGCCCATGTCGCAGATCTTGTAGTGAGTTGAGCTGAAAAAGTTGGAACGACCGACGGGAGGAAGGTCGATAACGTAGACAGTATACCCCTTACCGAGGAAATACGCAGCCCATCCAGGGTATCCATCTGGCTTGGTCATCTAAACCTGCATCATCGAGTATTAGCCAACTATCACCTAGCGGTCAAGATACGAACATTCAATCACTTACCTGGCCAGTATGGTAATCGCCATGGATGAGGACTATGGGGTAGGGATGGACGCGTCGAAGAGGCTCAAGGCACTCGACGTACGCTTGACCAACAACACTACCTTCCTTGTCAGGGCCGTCGACAGTCCACTCAACGTTGACAAAGAAGGTGGTTCTGACATGGCCAGAAGAATGAAGAGGCGGGGCACCAATGTTACGGTCTTCAGCGAAGCAATCAGCGAGCTTGGCGAGACGGCCTTCGGAATACGAGTCATCGTAGACCGTAGGCCTTCGACGACGCCGATAAGCCTTCTTCCGCTCCCGTCGCCCGTTAGGTTTCTTGTCAGCAGCAGTTTCCTTGGTACCTCCTGGATTCGTGGTGCCGCCAGGCTTCTCCTCAGCGCCGGTCTTCTTTGGGACTCGCTGGCGCGTCATGTTGCAAAAGAGGTAGAACGCTCGAGGTTTGGGGTGCGGGTGTTAGAGAAACAGGTCTTGAGATGTCAAGAAGGAGATAACGGAAGTCGAGGAAAGGTATAGGGGGCATTCAGAGTAGTGATAGTAGATATGGGACTAGTTGCGGTCGATACTAAGAGAGATATAGTTGTTAGTGTAGATGTAAGACAACCGCAAAAACACCCCGCGGTGGCCGGAAAAGTAAGGTAAGTACCGGAAGCATAGATCAAGTAGCTTCCAAAGGAAATAGGAGGATTAGAAAGACATAGAGGGCAGAATAGAAAGCTGGCAGTCGTCGGATAAGGCTGCCCGGACGAATACACCACCGCAAAAAGGGGGCAACGAAGCTATCACGAAGGGAAGCGGCACATACCTAGTAGATCTAGCGAAGAGAACCGCAAAACACGTCGAATAGCAGAGCTAGGTAGACGCACAATGTGGTACCTTGCTAGAGAAAAAAAGCAGTAGTCTTTACGAGAATATTTTGCGGTGTAGTGTGCAGTTTGCGGTGCGATGTGTAGTTTTGCGGCGCCTTCTTTCTTGTCGAAGCTAGTTGTCGGAACTAATAAAAGAGGAAAAGAGAAACATTTAAAGAGGAAGAGGGCACAATTTATATTTAAGTGAAATAAACAAACTGGTGAATGCGTTTATAGGTAACCTATGCCCTAGTTCTATTACGGTGATGGCGTGTGTGCAGCTGGCAGTGCTAGGCACTTCCTGACAATTAGTAACTGAGGAATTATAGTTGGCGACAAGATAAGACTACCTATTATCCAACTCGATAAGATGCTTGTTAGCCGTTAAGAGAGTTAGTAACGATGCGACAAGACCTAAGATCGGTCTGTTGCCGTGAAGATCGGAATGTACTCGACATACGGCCATCGCGATGCTAAGAACAGCGACGACAGGTATGAATTCCGATCTCGTATTGCTGCTCTACGAATACACTAGGAGTATTGGCCATGTTTCGATATTCATGAGGAGAACACGCAGTTGAGGAAGAGGAAGAGGGAAAGGGGTTGGCGTGCTGCCATGTTACCAGCTGCGTTCTAGCAAGATCGTATAGTGAGGAATGCAGACACTATGAAAACATCTATATCGTTTGACCGGAGAAATAGATAGTTGAGCTTCATCAATGGAGAAGGGCTGTCCTGTTCTACTAATCACATATTGAACCTCATGTCGGAGATCGCGACCTTCCTCACTTCCCCTTCTTTAACCTCGCCCGCATACGTTAAATAGAAGACTTCTTACATTGTTCCTACATGTATTCTAGCTAACGGATTACTTCCAGATAGAACCAAACCGAGATCCAATACAAGTCCTATAAAGTATGACGCCGAACAAAGAACCCCCCGATCCCAACCTAGCAACTACAATCTCAGTCAAGTCACACTTATGCAAACTCATACATTCTCATCGATATCTCGAATCCCACCTCTCCAGCGACGCCTAATCGATAGAGACCTACCCAAGTAAATCTCTCGGAATTCACGCTCCTATCCGAAAAATGTCTTGCCACTAATCCTCCCACAAACACAAGATCGACAATGTTTCTGGAAGTGCTGCCGTGAGACGCTCCCCTGATAGCCACTGCCCAGGCAGCATCGTGGCCGACAAAGTCTATTTGTCGTCTTATCGACATATCCAGGTTCTCTCGAGGCATGTCAAAGGGGTGGAAGTCTTCGTGCCTGGCGCTGTCTGGGACTTATGACGGTGCGGCGCGAAGCGAAGGAGAAGCGACTCTGGACGTTTCCTGACGATTTGGTCTCTCTGCAGATGGTGCTGACATATCAAAGAACCAGTCCTCGGAATGATACTGTTGCTCAGTCAAAAGCTCTAATAGGGGCAACAGAAAGACGTAGTGGAGGGGGTGGGCAACATATAGTGTATACCATCACATCTTGCAGCTTCGACATGTATCGACAAGAATATCGTGACTCGTCTCGAGAAAATTGACTGAGGAATCGGTTCCTCTCAGTGTAGCCTCCTGCATCGAGTTGAGTCATTGCTTTGTTACATAGATACTCTTGCATGAACCCTGTCGAGACTCTTTATTACACAACAGCTCTCTACTGCATATGCGAACACCTCTTCTTCTTTTTTTTTTTTTTTCCCTCAAGGAGACGCTGGCTCTGGTGCATCATCTTTCATGTCGGGCACCCAACCCTTGGGTCTCTCACTTCCTCTCACAACAAGTCCGTAGCCCAATCTCTCCACCTTCTTGACACTCTGTCTCATAGTAGTCATCTTGCCACGGAAATCCTTGGTCGGAATGGCTGGGAGCATTTCGAATCCACATGCAAGTTCTTGGATATCTCCCAGAATATTCCGGCCTCCGTCTCCGACAAGCTCACCCGTCTGCGCCGTCGTGACAGTTGCGAAACGCATCAGTTCGCCGAACAGGTCGAAAATACCGTACATGTAATCGTTAGGCGTGAGAATTATAGCCGCAGGAATAGCTGCCTGTGTCTCCTCGGTGGTGATGAGCGTCTGATGACGAAGGTAGTGGGCAAAGGATAATGCCTCGATGAGTTCTTCCAGACAGCGAAGAGGTGAAGTATAGCGGTGGCGGTTGATGGTTTTTAGATCTGGAGCAATACCCTGAAGAAGTTTTGCAATCTCTGCAAGACGATTATCTACATCTTGCTGGATATGCGGAGGAAAGTCCTTATTCAAAACCTTGACTCTGTGATGATTCTGGGTTAATTGACGAGAGTAACTTTCACATTGAGTGGTCAGGCTTACCTCTGGAGTGTAAAGATGCTATTGTCAAGTCAGAAAAGTCCATCGCAATAATTATGATGACTCACATCTTTTTACTCTGCGCAGTAACATCCCGAGACGCCTTGATGATCCTTTCTCGTCGATCATGATGCTCATCAAGTTCATCGCGGAACCCTTCAAACATGTCATGGAATCTGCCTTTGGGACCTCCAGAGCCCTTGGCCCTCGCATTTCCGTCGCGATCTCTCTTAACGCCGCTCGACATGGTGAATTTCTGTCCTCGTAAAGGTGATAAAGTTGTGGTGTACAAGCCCGTGATGGATGATGTCGAAGGATAGTTGAAGAAGCGGGCCCTAAATTGTTAGTGGGACTTGCAGGGGTATGCTGGTGTCGTAGAGGGAAATTGTTAGTGCTGATTAATTTTGGACAAGCTTCCGTTCACTCACTCGAGCCTTCACCTCAGGAACTGTCTATCACGCCAGAAGGACTGCATAGATCAAAGCTCATGCGTCCAGGCGAAGCTGATTTTCTAAATCAAGTGAACATTCTCAATTCAATTCCCAAGTCATGAGTGCCATCAGACGTGGATATTCACTCATCTATCCCAATTAACCTCTCCTTTCAGTACACCTTCAACCTGTCCTTATCAACCACCACCACCATCACCACCATCACCACCATCACCACCATCACCACCATCACCATGTCTTTCATAACCCCATTGCTCCGCACAACCCCTCTCCTCGCAACATCCCTTCTCCTCCGTGTCATCCTTCTACTCTACGGTCTCTGGCAGGACGCCCACTCAGCCCTCAAGTACACCGACATCGACTACCTCGTCTTCACCGACGCCTCCCGCTTCCTGGCCGCCGGAGACTCACCCTACGCACGCGACACGTACCGCTACACACCCCTTCTCGCCTGGATTCTTCTGCCGACCGTCAACTTTGCCGTCTTTGGAAAGCTTCTGTTCGTTGCGGCCGATCTGATCGCAGGATGGCTCATGATCAGGGTTCTGCGCAGAAGGGGTATGGATGAGGTCACTGCCGGCGGCTTCTCTGCTCTGTGGCTCTGGAATCCAATGGTAGCAACTATTAGTACGCGCGGAAGCTCTGAGGGTCTGCTCGGTGTTCTGACCATGGGCTTGTTATGGGCTGTTGAGAGGAGGAGAATCGCTCTGGCGGGTGCCATCTTGGGTCTTTCAGTTCACTTCAAAATCTACCCCTTCATCTATGCGCCGGCCATCATATGGTGGATGGATGATGAGCGCCTAGGAAAGACCAAGAAGCCTTCCTCCCCATCGCCCTCGACAATAGACACACTGGCCAGGTTCTGCACGCCTGAACGTATCGAAATGGCCATCATCAGCCTTGTTACTTTCATCGGCCTCAATCTCCTGATGTATCAGATGTAAGTAGTCTGTCAACACCCATCCATCTTTCACCATTCTAACCGGCATCTCAGTTACGGTACACCGTTTCTTGTCCACACCTACTTTCACCACGTCACTCGCATCGACCATCGCCACAACTTCTCCCCTTACAACGTTCTCCTTTACCTCACCTCCGCCGAGCCAGCTGCAGCAGCACCCTCTATTCGCATTGAATCGCTCGCTTTCATTCCCCAGCTATTACTATCATGCGTTCTCATCCCAGTTGCCATAGCTAAGCGAGATTTGGCTACCTCAATGATGGCCCAGACATTTGCTTTTGTGACCTTTAACAAAGTCTGCACGTCTCAAGTACGTCTGTCCTCTGGTATCCGTGCTCTCAACTACTAACACCATTTCAAGTATTTCCTCTGGTATATGGTTTTCCTACCTCTATATCTTCCCAACTCATCGCTACTCTCCAACCCCAAACTCGGCATCTCGGCTCTTCTCCTCTGGGTCGTGTCCCAAGCCGCTTGGCTCCAGCAGGGCTACCAGCTCGAGTTTCTGGGCATGAGTACCTTCTTTCCTGGTCTTTGGCTGGCATCGCTTGGGCTTTTTCTCGTCAACTGTTGGATATTGGGAATCATCATCACTGATGGATCCCAGAGACATGAGGCTACCAGCCGCAAGATCAAGGCCCATCTGGAATAGAAAGATCTAGTCCAATCGCGGTGTAGCATATAGATTTATATATACATTCTCCCTTGGCAAGCATTGTCCACGGTCACATTGTAGCTTAATTTACATCCCGGCTCCTCAAACACGGGTCACAGGACTCTTTCGAGTACCTGGTTTACACATGAACTCGACATCCCATACATTTAATGCATCAAATCAGACTCTTGGATGGTAAAATCATTAAAGGGTATCTAGAGCTCTCTCCCTTCTCCGTCAGACAAAATCTTCATCTCCGATGCTTCTGAATTTAGATCTCATATCCCCCAAAAATAAAAAATGACAACAGATCACGAAGCGAAATTGGTAGCAGATAGAGACTGCCCAACGGTCGCCCTCATTTCCATGAACCATGAACCATGCCGGAACTCCTAGCGAAACTAGTAAAAAAAAAAGACCACCCAAAAATAAAATCAATTCCGCTCATCATTGAGCCGGATGTCCAGGTTCACATATCACAAGACAGTTATCCTTTTTGAGGTGAGCAGGAACAAGAATAGCCATCATCGACGCCAGACTTCCAGCGTTGCATCATAAAGTTGGTACCCGAAGTTACCTCCTCAATCCTGCAAGGCTTTATTTCCCAGGCTGTCAAGAACGGCAATCATTGCATTGTGATTCCCGCTGCTAGGGAACGATAGTTGGATAGCTTGAGGGAGGCGATTCGCGTACGTGGGTGCTCTGGCGTAATGACCATTCGTCCGTCTTTGTTGTACACGATGTTTCCGAAAGATTCGCTCAACTCTGTAAATGTTGCCATGGGTCGTACACGTGCCATCTCGTCAAGTATGCTGTCGCTCCAGACACCTGAACACTCTCCTCTGCGCATAAGGAAGAAGGGGTTCAATGGGGGCAAAACCGAGTCTACACTTTGTTAGCAAACTTGAGTCTCGAGCCCAGGATACTAATAACTGACCTAGATCCACAAATCGGATCCTCAAGTAGGCCACCTCTTTGAATTTCTCGAGAGACCGAATACCAGACACCACTAGCTTTTCAAACGCATCGATAAATCCCATATCCTGGATGCCAGAGCCAGACTCATGAAAGTTGACCATTGGACGACAGCAGTTCTTGACCGTCAAGTCGATCGACTTGAGCTTCGATGTGCGTGGGTCAGTAGAACGCATTGCCTTTTCGAAAAACTGGTGACAGACACGGCCAGTGTATGCCAGGTGTTCAAGTGAGGGCAGTGCTTCAGCCACTTTGAGGCAGATATGGGTCCTCTGTGCTACTTTGGAATAGAATGCCGGCATGGTTCCCTCTCGGCGATAGTCGCTCTCAAGGCAGACGCTCAAGTTGGTAATATGATTGGGCAGCTGGGGGAGAAACTCTGACATGGTGATGTAGCTCTTAGACTTGGGCTTACTGTATGAACCCTGCCACTCGACAAGGTTGGGCAATGCATCCAACACCGTAGCGAAATCCTGGTTGTTTCTCATTAAATTCCATTGACCTCGCGTTACCAGCGTTTGTACAGAAGTGAGGGCTGGCAGTCGCTTGCGAATCGAGGGGTCAAATCTCTGTTCCACGAAATGGAGCACTCTAGGAGCCTTGCGTCGTTCCCCACCTTCCAGTGTGAGGACTCTAATCTGAGGCAAAGTCTGAGCCACAAACTGGAACACCTGTTCTAGCGTACAATTATTACCCGGCAGTGTATACGTCGCGTTGGTGAGGCCCTCCATTGTTACGGTTGGTAGTGACAGTGTGTTTGACAAAGCGAACGGTCCGTATGTAGGCTGGAAGACAGGGAACCACACATCGATGTGCTTGACATATGATTGCAAGTGTAGATGCTGGACAAGATGGACCATGGCATCTTCGAGACAGTCAACAGTGGCCTTTAGTTTGACATGACGATAGAGCCGCTGTTGGATGAGGACACGCCAGATGTCGCTCACCAATGCCAACTCTGTCAGCTCCCTTCTTCTCGAATGCCTGAGTGCTGTTCCCCAGCTCTTTGTAATGCTCGATACGGCCATGGCACTCCTCGAGGACGCCGAGACTCGGTAGCCGAATAAATGATCGAGAATAGCCTCATGAACCTCGATTGGCAACTGGTTGAAATTAGCCACCGGCTGTGGCAGTGGTATAGAATCGTCATCGAAAGCAGCAGGTGAGTCTACGACAGGGTGCTCGTCCAAGCTGTACTCTACATCGTTGAAGCAGCAAGGCTTGAGATGGCGGTTATCGGGATGGGGGAATGGCGTGCTGCTTGGTCTCGTCGGTGGAATAAAGTCGTTGCCCCTAGATTGATCGAGAGGGGGGCTAGAGGAGCCAGGCGAAACCGGATTTGATGTTGTATTGAGGAGGGCTGTCACCATCGACGCAAACTCCTCCTCGGAATCGTCTTCATGGCGCCTGTCATGGTGGTCGTTACGCCTCGATGAGTAGTCGTCGCGAATAGACAGGACTGTGGAGGAGTGGGGAAGGCAAGTCGAACACGGCGTACGAGAAGTGATGGGATTACCGGCTATATCTAATGCTGGAGGAGCATCATGGCTGTCAAGAGTGGTGTCCATAGGATCACCAGCGTCATTGGGCTGGCCCATCTTGGCTTGCGTCTCAGGGTTCTCCATGTTTTAGTTGCAGGGTCGGCGTTGTGGGCATCTCATGAAAGATAGGGCCAAGTACGGACGTGTAGGTGGTTGAAATGGTGACAGGAGATGGCCACGGCGGATGAGAGAGATGGGTGATCTTGATGGAGATTTTTGAAAGGTAAAAGAATTGGCGACGAGAAGAAAACAGGCTCAACCGGCGCCAGAGTTTAAGGGAGAATCAGAGTCAGCCGTCTCGGCCACCTATGAAATATGACAGAGAAGGTGGGAACAGGTGACCTTCGGATGTGCAGGCACTGCAGGGAGGGGGATGTTGATGATTGCAATTAAAGGGAAATGCTCGTAAAGCCGGGGTGTCGAGGACTCAAGAGATGAACAATTAAAAGTAAAAGAAGCCGAAGAGAACGAGCGACACAATCACAGAAAAATAGAGGGGGTGGGTGGGAGAGAAGGAAACGAAGTGTAAATAGAGGCGACAATGGGAGAATGGACAGAAAGCGTGAGAGGCGTTGAGTTAACGTTGTTTGATTAAGCAGCTGATACGATACCCCCCTCTTTTTCTTTAGTTATATTCCCAGTCTTGCATTTTGATGATGGTCCCCAAGGCCGAGACCGCGTAAAGTGGCCTTGCATTTGTAGACTCATGATCGAACAAGCAATGTTTTTTTCGTTACCTTGCCTTAACCAAGTTCGACCCTGGATCAGGCGTTCTATTACCTGACATAATAGAAGGAGACACACACTTCTTAGGTATACCTACAGGTAGGCACGCATGGCACAGGTAGCCCCGAGATGGCCTGTATACTCTATGAGAAACCCTCCAGAGATCAAGTGGGTCCCCTCTTCTCTTTCTTTGTATCCATCCCTCTCTCACTACCACACCTAACAACGCCCATCCTTGTCATCATCGACAGCCCGCACGCCTCGCAACAAGACATTATCAAAAGATCACGAGGTGTATGATTGCAAAGGCAGTGTTCATTCAGCTTCTTAGTCGTCAAAGTGCAGAGGATCTGCACATCAATTCACAGCCTACAATAACACAATTCGTATCTTTTCAGACTATTCCCGTCGTCATTCTCTATCGAAAATTATTCCACTGGCTTGCATGCGGGCGGATGTTTTGTTGGTAAAAGTTGGAGTCGCGTGCTGCCAGCCGGCGGGGCAAGGATTTGCAGACCCTCATCTCCGCACTAGGCATGTAGGAGAAGGCACATGGAATTGTGGGTGTTAGTGACGGCATGATGTGCATGGCGCCAGCACTAACAGCAGAGATAGAGCATGTCAATAGCGTGACCTTTGATGAGATTATTCTGAGAACTGTCTTGGTGAATTATTTCTTATAATTCAACTTGATCTTAGGTCTCATAGCTATCCGATTCCTGGCGTAGATCACTGTTCCTAACTAATCTCTAATGGCCATGACTCCTCACAAGATGGAGTATACAAAAGAGAATCAATAGACTACTTACGCAGGAAAACGACTTGCTAAAAATTAACAACACGTCCCCAGATTTCTCACTGGGTGTTATACAACCTCAACTTTCTCGGAATTTAGGTTCGTAACCCTATGAGACACACAAACGGAGCAGTTCGATAGCTAACGCTGCACCTTTGTTGATGTGCATAGTTGATATTCAGATATGCGCATGGCTAACTGAGGATTGCTAGGTACTGTGCAGGACGTGGGTGGTACCAAAGCTAAAACCCCGGATGAATACAACTAAACCACACTCCAAGCCGTGGTGATGCAACTTCAAGGAACATGTGTGTTCATCCCTGCAGAAGATCATTTAAGACAGACAATAGTTTAGCATCGACCCAGTGAGTTAATTAAATCCCCCCCCCCCCAATGAACCAATTTTTTATCACCCATGCGTTGCTGGGAAACAGGATTCCATACCTACTTACGGAGTACTCCGGGGCATAGATGATCAAGATCCGAGACATAGGGTATGCCGCAGTATTAATCAAAGTTTTCTTACGTTCCACTCTCGATTTTCTTGCCAGATGTCATGTTCAACTTCCGAAATCAAATTATTGCGTGTCATTAACCGGAAAAGCAAAGTCCATGGAATAGTCTCAGGTCGCAAGATTTGGTGCCAAGACCAAACCTGAAAATTCCCAAGATTTTTTATTATTATACGGGGACAACGACTTGAAAGAATGATGGCCTTAAATTTCCCACTCAACATTACGCATACAAGTTTCACCTCAAAAATTTGACGGTTTCAGAGAGAGCCCAACTAACCTCGGGACGGAGCAAATCGTGAAAGTGGACACAACCAGAGGGTGACATTTTAAGGGATGGGATGAGACGACAAAGACCTTGGTCTGCTATTAGTGCATAGAGAAAAAAACATTTTGGAGGAGAAAGAGTGTTTCTAGATTATCCACGATGTCACCTTGCGCGGCTGTCCGATGTGCCATCATCCAAGAGCCTCCCTTTTTGCTTTCTGCTCTGTTCATCTCATCCTAAACCCTACCTGCCGTTAGATAGAGAAGCAGAATTCTGTTGAGTGTCCCTTACCAAAGGGAAGGCGCGCACCTCCATGGCCTGATATCATAACTTGGGTATTAGGTGCCTGCTAGGTGGGCGAGGAAGGAGGTATTTGACGGTTGTTGTACAAAGTATCCAGGGAAGGAGCAAGCACAGAAGCCAGGATTGGCCACCGCGAAGAAATTATCTATAGTACCTACTAACATTAGTAGGTACTATATAATATCGAGTCTCTACAGCTTCATCTTCAAGCAACAGCAGCAGCAACTTCACAACAACGACGGCCCAGACGGCCCTTTCACATGAACTTCCTATCATGGCGAGTCGCTTCTCGTTTTAGCCTCGCTTCTGCGCCTCATCCGTGCAAACCCGGCCGCTGTTTCTTTGCATCATCGCGCACCCACAAGCTTGAGGAGAATGGCCTAAGTTTTCCTGGGAGACGACTTACAACATCCCTTGCCACTTAGCATAGCGGAGAAATTCATCAAACAAAACACAGCTTATCAACACTGCTTTGAAGCCATGCCTTAGCCTGTGGGTTTTGAAAGCGAGAAGCCACGCCAGAATTTGACACAGCGCCCCCATGACACCGTTGACCCCTAGCCATCTTCGAGACACGCTTGGTCCATGACCTGCATATTGGCCCCTGGCCCGGCCGGGGTTTCGGTGCTCTTCTCAGGGCTTCTTTGCCTGTGGTCTTCGGTGGAGGGGTCCAGTTCCGGACTAGACAAACAACCAAGGCGTTTGGTGCTTTGGTGCGATGGTGGTAAATCGCTGTACTTCACTGGGAACGCCTGCATCGATGTAGATCCTGAGTCTGAGCAGCAGAGTATCATGGGCTATCAACAAGAAAGATGGTTGCAGAAATAGCTGAGCAAGATAAAACAGCTTTGTGCATCACCCAGACGAGTCAGTGGCTGATATAACACGCATCCGAATAACCTCTCAAAACCGCCGCCCCTCTACAATACTATTGTTAACGAATTTACACCGGATGCTGGGGCCTCGTGGCAGGAACAGTCAACAGCCAAACAAGTCGGTCTGCCCCTGACTACACAAGACGCCAAAACCATCTTCAGTGTCAGTCGTTTCACATCTCGACCGGCGGACGCCAGGGGTCGCAAGCGTCACGTTTGGGTTGGTTTCCAGTGAGTGGGCCCTCAAAATGGACAGATGCGACCATGCTGAGAGGCCGCTGATTCGAAAATATTGACAAGAAAGACTTTCAGCGATGCTTACAACTATAACATGCTAACAACAGCTTGCTAGGATGAGACGTTGACAAAGCCTGAGTCTAGTTTCAATCGGTCGACAGTTCTCATGGCGTTCTTCTTCTCCTAGAGGCATAGGCCATAGGCCACAGATTGTTAGAGGGCGTTGACACTGATAGATTTGACAGCAACCACACAGCACAGAGCTTGAGTTGCAAGGTCAGTATCCGTACATAAACCAACAGGACCCAGAAATCGACAGGCTCAGGGCCCAGCGACTTGGAAGACTTTTCCCTTGTGCCATGCCAGTGCTGGATTGGCTGTCAGTCATTGGTGGTGTTGAACAACCAGCGGCTGCAGCAAATGACAGGCGCCTGGGAGGCGCCGCTCACGATCTGAGTTACCTACCTATCTATTGTTGCCTGGAATTGAATGGCTCTGAATAAGCCAGCCCCGGCAGTCTTGACTCTTGGTACTCGACTTTCTCAGGCACAAAATGTCACAGCCAGTCTCGGTAAACCAATCAATCCCGCCCCCCATCGGCTTTTGCTTCAATCATGGGCAAAAAGGAAACCTCTGGCCACGCAGTACCAGTTTCGTCATTGGCAAGCTGCTACTACAAATGTATCATGGTTTGTTCTGTTGGAGTCACAACGGTCACAGTCTCGAACTCATCTGCCACTTGTTAGGAGTCATGATATAGCAACAATGGAGGCCAAGTGTCGATGTCAAACTCTTACGCCCATGTCCACGCGGCCTAGATGCCCCGTGACCCCGTTACCACTCTGGATGAGATGGATGCTCTCGACGGTCTAAATGATCTAGATGACCTCCTTCCAGAAAGGGGCTTCAGACTAGCTACAACTACTAACTAATACTACGTAGTAAAGGCTCATGTGTTTGACTTGGCGACGACGACTCTCCGACTAAGGTTGCACGCATTGCTGCACTAAGTGTATCTATGCCCATACCCTGGCCCCCCTGAGGGCGGATCCCTGGTTTCGCAAACCCTAGCGCCCTCCGCCCGCGATGGATCTTGAGACTTGAGGCTCCTTGGACTTTGTGGCCATTCAGAGCTGGAGGTTTCGAGCTTGAATGAGCTTCTATTGTTGTTCGGACGCTCCTTTTAAGCCCTTCCCCACCCGCTTTTCTCTCTGCCGCCCGACTGTCATTCTGCTTCTATTGTTCGGGGTTTTCTATTGTGAAAGACGTTTCTTTTCATCTTTCACCATCTTTTACTTTCTTGTTCATCCTTTTCCTTGTTCTCTCATTAGCTTTCCCTTGTTCCCTCGTGTGTACTGTGTACTGCTAGTCAGTCTCTTAATCACTTTCCTTACTGTTCATCTCGAACAGCACTTCGCCAGCTTTTACCAGCTTTCACCAGCTTTCACCAGCTTTCACCAGCTTTCACCAGCTTTCACCAGCTTTCACCAACTTTCACCAGCTTTCTCTACTCATATTTCCTTTACTTTTAACTTGCACATCTTTTCAAGAGGAGCGTTGATCGTTTACCTCCTCTTATAACAACTTCTTTGCTCTTTTCCTACAAGAACTCTCTCTCCTTATATCAACTCTCGAACCCCCCCCCCCCCCGGGTTCGTTCACTATCTCGACAGTTATCTGAGTGAAACGGCTGGAACCAGTTCACTTCACCTTCACTTCAAAATCATTCAATCGATCATTTCGAACAATCAAATCAGCAACCATGGTTCAACTCAGGTCTCTCCTTGCCCACCTCCTCTTGGTGCCCTTCGCGGCAGCCGCCCCCATCGACATCGGCAAGACCCTTGAGGATATAGCCAACAGCCTCCCCGAGGATGCCATTGACAAGATCGGCAATAAGGGAATTGGCATCTTGAGTAGCTTCCTTCGACCCATGATCTCGAACGCCGATGCCCAGAACATCATCCCTAACCGGTATATCGTTGTCTACAACAACACCTACGAGGACGACCTCATCGATGCCAAGGAAGCCTCCTTCGTCGCCACTATCAAGAAGCGAAATCTCAACAAGCGCAGCTCCGTAGGCCACATCTTGTCAACCGAAGTTAATAGCTTCCACCTCAACAAGTGGCGTGCCATGGCTCTCGATGCCGATGATCTCATGGTTCAGGATATCTGGAACTCACCCGAAGTCGCTTACATCGAGGCCGATACCCACGTTCAGCTTAGCGGTGCCATCGCTCAGATCAATGCCCCCGAGGGTGTGAACCGTCTCTCTCACTCCCAGCCCAACGACAACACCTACATCTTTGACGAGTCTGCTGGTGAGGGTATCACTGCCTACGTTGTTGACACTGGTATCCGAATCACCCACACCGAGTTTGAGGGCCGCGCCACTTTCGGAGCCAACTTTATTAACAATAACGTATGTTCTCCGCTGCTCAGGAAGAGAACGGTCTTTTCTAACCTCTGATTCAGGATGACGACGAGAACGGCCACGGCTCCCACGTTGCTGGTACTATCGGTGGTGCTACCTTTGGTGTCGCCAAGAAAGTTGACCTCGTCGCTGTCAAGGTTCTCGATGCCACGGGCGGTGGCAGCAACTCTGGCGTCCTCAAGGGTATGCAATTTGTCATTGACGATGCCAAGAAGAAGGGCATCACCGGCAAGGCTGTTATGAACATGTCTCTTGGCGGTGATCTTTCCGAAGCCATCAACCGCGCTATCCAGGCTCTCTTCAATGCTGGTATCGTCCCCGTCGTGGCCGCTGGTAATGAGAACGTAAGTCAAGCTCCAGGCTAAAATTTGTGGAATCTTTCTAACATGTCATCCTAGCGGAACACCGCCTTGACCTCCCCTGGCTCTGCCGCCAATGCCATCACTGTTGGTGCTATCGACGGCAAGACTGATGAGCGAGCCCCCTTCTCCAACTTCGGTAGTGACGTCGACATCTATGCCCCTGGTGTTCAAGTTCTCAGTGTTGGTATCAAGTCTGACACCGACACCACCTCCCTCAGCGGCACCAGCATGGGTAAGTTTGATACTTCTAAACCCCCAATTCAGTGTCTAAGCTAACATCACACAGCTTCCCCTCACGTTGCCGGCCTCGCTGCCTACCTCATGGGTTTCCAGGATGTCACCGATCCTGCTCGCGTCACTGAGCTCATCAAGAGTCTCGCCAAGCAAAGTGGCGCCACCGTTCGAAACAACGTTCTAGGCACCACTAACCTTATCGCCAACAACGGCAGCCAATAGAGCTGGTACTTACAGGAGAGGGAAACTTGGGAACATGAAGGATAATCGCGGAACACATGAAGCAGAATCATACCCATCAAGTTCAGGGATAACATAATTGGCTAGTCCACCTTAAAACTCCTGGAACAAGATATGCTTATACGTGTATGTATGTATGTATGGATGTAATTTTTTATAGAGAAAAATGCCCAAGAGCAATTGTCCCATCATGTCTCAAGGAAGGATTTCTTTGGCAGGTTGACCATCATTCATTTAGTCAGTATAAGCGACGATGTACAACATTCATGTATTTCTATAGACTTAAGCTATATCTAATGACAAGATATCCGCATTTGGATAGACTAGCAGTGAAACATATAACCAAAAATAACTACTACAGACAACCGGACCGTGACAAGTGAAACCTGTAAGTTGGAAGCACAACTACCCAGTATGGCAGCCCTTCAACCAGCTGACAAGGTCATGAACCCGACAATCAATCACTGACAATTACACCGGAACCCAACGTGACTGATAGGTAAAGGGGCTACAGCAGATGAGGCCCTAGTTCAAACACGTGAGACATCTACAACTTCGAAAACTGACGTGAGGGTGGTAATAACTAGGTGTCACAGATAAAAACAGCAAATCCACAAATAAAGGTATGTTCGCTCGCCGACACCAGTCAGTCTCCCTTGGGAACAGGGGAGACAAACTGGCGGCGCGTCCTCGCCGTTGGGCGGATGCTGAAAGCGACGGGTGATTGATTTTAGCACTTCTTCGGCACAAACACAGTCATTGGAGGACTGAGTTGCAATTTGACATCCGTGCTGATACGATCAAGGGGAGGGGGAGTTGCTGTTTGGTTAAGTTGAAGAACATAAATGCACACTGGGAGGTCAGAGTCAAGGGGCCAGGGGGGACCACTTCGAATGCAGCACGCGCTGCGAGGCGCTTGCTGCTTGTGTATTAACAAGAGTATGTAGCCTGGTAAGTCAGTCATAAGCCAGGCCGGTCTTGACCAATCGAGGCCTGAGTCAAGGTTGTTATGTACGTTAGGATATCGTGAGAAAAGTGACGCAGCATCAAAAAGAGGAAAAAAAGAAAACCCCGAAAGAACCAAACAACCTAAACATGGTATTACAATTCGTCGTGACCCGTAATCAAAGGCGTGCTCTTGGCGTTGCCTGGTAGGAAGACACTGGCTTCGCGGAAGACGTCACTGAATCTTGCACCGAAGAACCAGGCGGTACCAAGCTTGAAGGGGTTAGCAAGTGGAAACGTATATGTAACATGAAGGGAGAAGTGTGAGCATACCATCAATCCCGAGATGCATATCAATGCCAGGATAACAACACCAAATAAAACGACAGTCTCACCAGGGTCCATAGTAGGCTCCTTGTTCTCGCGCTGTCTCTTCTCCAGGCTGAGCTTCTTGGGATCCTGTCGAGGGAATAGAGTCTCGATGAACTTCTCAATCTGCATACTTGTTAGCTCAAATCTTGGTAATTCAAGTCGAGGTAGGTGTGCAACTTACATTACCGCACGCCTCGCTAATTTCAAGATAGTTGGGATCTCTGGGGTCATTCTTTTCGTGGATCTTTCGGGCATACTTCTTGAAGACGTCGCAGACAGTCACCAAGTTCTGAGTACACTCAAACATGATCTGACAGGCATCTCCCTTGGAGATCTTGACGTTCTTTTGTAGAACGTCGGGGTTTCGGAAAATGAGCTCGAGGGTTGCAATGGCCATACCCTGGGGAATAGCCACAAAGTTGAAGACACTCTGGTCCTTGATACCAGCCATGTAGAAGAGACACTCCTCTGTATGCTTAAGGGCGTCGAGGACCATTTCTGATATACACTCGAGGGCCTTTCCGCGGTGCTGGGGATCAAAGAGATCCTCCCACTTATCGACGTGCTTGCTCCAGATCTCCTTGGGATACCACCTTCTGCCATCTTGCCAGTCCTCATGAATATCTCTGATAATGTTGGTCTTTTGGAGGAACTGGCCCATGGACTCGGTCAGCGTCGGTCTCTCGGCGAGTTTGGGGTTACCAAGCTCTGACTCGACAAACAGCTTTGTCAAACCCTCGCCGACAAGACCTGCGACGTAGTGGCAGTAGAGCTCATACTCGTCGATAGTCTGAACACCGTTCTCGATCATGTCCGTGTTCTGAGCGTAATCGGCCATTCCATTACCCATCTTCACAGTCATCTCCTTGATGATGTTGAAATAAGGCTCCTTGATCTTCTTGAGCTCAGTGACGACCACGTCAAAGTGCTCGAGCAGCTCCTTGTCTTTTTCTTGACTCTCGTGGAACTGCCAGCCATCCTGTGTCATGGTTTCGTGGAAGTTGCGAAGGATGGGGACCTTCTTCTCCAGCGGGATGGTCATATCATCTTCGATAGTGTCTAGACCGCGGAGGACAAGGTAGAAGAGAGTGATGGGTACGAGGAGCTCATGGTTCAGCTCTTGGATGACGGCCGCAAAGCTTCGGCTGGTCGCATCGAGGTAGCGGAAGCACTCTTTCAACTCGGGCGACTCCGTGCTGGGGTCACGCCTGTGGACGGGGTCGTGCCAGACCTTCCTGTCATGAGATGTCAGATCAGATCAGGCCAGGCAGTTGTTTGACCAGATTGCCCTCCGAGGGGCGAATCGGACCTTAATTGGAAGAGAATGCATACCATTGAATGATGGACCGGAGTTGATTTGGGTGGAAGAGGTAGTAGAGGGCGCCCATTTTTGCGGCGTGAGGTGAGAGAGGGGTGCGGAAGAGAAGAGGCAAATGAAGCTGGCAGCCGTGCTGCTTGCTGGTGGAAGATGGACAGTGCACGCAAGGGGGTTTGACAGAGAACAACTCGGACACAAAACTGTGGGAGGATGGGCCGAGTCTTATATGTCAATCCTTGTTGTCAAGTTTGATCACGTCGCGTTGAGCTGCGCAAAGAAAAAAAATAAGAGAGGGAGAGAGAATGAGAGAGAAAGAGGAGAGGACAGACTTGTGCAGAATAAGAATGGCCCTCCAGTGGCCTCCACACCCGGATAAATCCACCCTAAAGAGGGTGCTCATTTCTTTGATGGACGCTACCAATCCTTGTATTATGCTAAGCTTATTACAACGATACACAGCCCCCTTTAACCCGATTCCTCACTGTTCACACTTGCGTCTATTAGGAACAGGCCTGTATCGTAAATTGCTGGGTCATGTTCTATTCTGAACCATTAGATACAGTGATAATTCTCCATCACTATACTTCATGTCGAAGTCAAATTTGTCGAACCTTGTGAACGTCTGTCTATTCATGAGTGCCCTATGTTGCATCTCATATTCTAATCATAATCCGGGGAAGTTGAGATTTGATCCGAATATGGAAATCCGGGCCTTGACTAACTCGGAACACTGGACCGAACTCCCACTAGAATCACAGAGATTGGTTCAGCCATACAACAGCTCTTATATGAGACCACGTTGGCGCTTATTCCTATTTGAGGTGCACAACTTAAAATATGGTGGATTGATTCTGGCCGTTATACCACCACATCGTCTATTAAAGCGGCTCATGCAAGACAACCAACTCCCTACACAAATATCATAAGCAGTGCAACCACCACGAAAAAGCACTCTCAATTATTGTAAAGCCACTGTGATTAGGAATTGCTAGAAAGTTAACCTGTTTGATTCCCGTGACTTCCGAATCGGCCTAGGACTACAATATTACGAATCCGGCACGGCGCTCCGTGATGCCGCCTCAGCTGATGTGAATATGTTGCGCGGCTGTGGTTGCCTTCAGTCTAGACTGTTGGTTCGAACAACTAATTGAACACATATCCTAGAACTCACAAATGATCTGAATTCAAAAGGCTAGACTTCACGCCATCTGGTCATACTATAGTCCTTTGAATCTGGGTAAACCTGGAGGTATGTTCTCTGTCCCTAGTCCATACTGATCTTGACTATGACGACTCTCTTATAACGATAGGTCTGGCTGGTTGAACATCGATGCGCTTAGCCGAGCCGGCCCTTCTTCACCGCCCAGCCGGATCCCTTCCACTCACCCCCACAGTCTGCTCCAGACTTTGGGAAATTACGCCCATTTTGTCAACCCTGAACTGAGGAGAGTTTGCTGAAGCGAGCCAATAGAGCTGATAGTAATACAACAGCTGCTTGGGGGCATGTCTGCGAAGGTTGCAATGTCATGTTTAAGTGGCATGTGTCGTTCAATGTGTTCAATATTTCCATTGCAAGCCACCGTCTGGCTAGATCTGCCTGGGAATATGAAGCGGCGTATAAAAAGCAGACCCCCATCGTTGGTAATGGATAGTCTCAGCAAAACGGGGGCTCACGGACTGCGATATTACTTACACGTGCTGCTCTACTCATCAAGTTCCCTGAAAGGCAGGTCGAGATATTAACTTCGTATAATTCGAAGAACGACTGTATAGAATATGCAACAAATCACGATCCCCCTCCATACAAATAATCGAATCGTTCCGCTTATGATGAAGACAAGCAGCTAATCCAGACGTCTGTCCTACACTCCTAGTTCCTGATATGCCACTTTCGTGCGTCTTGATGAGTGCTTCTTGATTACATGGTAATATCTCACATCGAGGTCTATGTATCTATTATCAGCTCGCAAGATACAAGCGTCATCAGTTACAAATTCACGACGTTCACAGCTGGCATTCTGGACAGATGCATCGGGATTGACCATCTTGTTATCAAGTCACGAAATACTGTTTCCAACCGGTTTCCATGTGATGATAAATCAGGCAGTCTCACATAGCCACACATGGTCAAAGATTGCTGGTATAAGTTACAAGCTCACATCTCGAAACCGTGATTTCGAGCGAGTTATTGTGAACAAGTGATGATCTACCCTGTCAACACCTTACATAGGGCAGGACGTGGGTATTCAATTAAAATGATGTCAATGATGACTTGTCAGACACGTTAACAGAACAGCTCAGCCTTGGAGGTTTACACACTTGATGACTAGATGTTGTACTAGACTGGGTTTCTATTAATGTAGTGGCGACCATATATCCAACTCTTGGTTTCCCCAGACTTAACTTGGCTGATATATCGAGAGTGCACTACATACTAAAAAGCACTGAAAAGCACTGAAACGTTTGCATGTCTGACAGCACGCGTGCAAGATTCACGAGGTAAAACCAATGACAGAGTTGTAATCACACTGACAAGATATCATGGTTTTTCCAAGCGTTGATAGCAAAGCTGGAAAATGCCAGGTTTGGAGCACATGGAGAACTCCGAGCTGTTCGTAATTGCGCACTGCCCCGCCATTACGTAGGCCCCTCTTCTGCCACCTTCAACTTCAATCAGGATGGGTAGGCGCTACGTACCAGGTACTCAGGTACTGATGGCCAGGCTCATGGAAGCAAGGGATTGGCCCAACCTTCTTCATCAGCCGGGAAATTTCCGCTCAAGGCTGGGCAGGAAGGAGGAGGGTGTTAAGGTGGGCAAACAAGCGGGCAGGCGGGTAGCAGGGCAGGTGGTCATTTTTTTTTCTTGCGGAAACCAGACGACGCCATCGAGACTTGGAATACTCTCACTACATTTTGCTCCCAACCTAAATCTCTTCATAAACTATACATCACCATTTTCAAACACCTCACCTATTCACATCCTTCTGTGTAGAACCCGAGTGACACCTACAAGAACCTTCGGCAGTTCTTCCCATCATGGTTGTCGACACCGCCTACTATGACACCTTGGGTGTCTCGCCCACGGCGACCGAGTTGGAGATTAAGAAGGCATATCGCAAGATGGCCATCGTTCATCATCCAGGTTAGTTTGTCCCGCCCTAGTCTAGATTTGCTTCTTGTGTACTCCTGTCTTCAACCCGCTAACTGTTGGCCTTATCCGTCGATAGACAAGAACCCCAACGACCCTACCGCCCACGAAAAGTTCCAAGAGATCGGCGAGGCCTACCAGGTGCTTTCCAACACAGACTTGCGTGCAGCTTACGATAAGTTCGGAAAAGATCATGCAAAGCCCCAGGAAGGTTTCGCCGATCCCGCGGAGTTCTTCACCTCCATTTTTGGCGGCGAAGTCTTTGTCGACTGGATCGGTGAGATCAGTCTCATGAAGGACCTCACCGCCACCATGGATATCACCATGCAAGAAGAGGAGGAGGCTGCTGCCGCCGCTGCTGCCGCCGCTGCCGCCGAGGGTGATTTCCCAGGCACCGAGGAAGCAAAGAAGGAGAGCATGAACGACCACGAAAAGACCGCTGCTCATCCAGCCGGTGCCTCGGCACCCCCGCCCGCTGTTGTTGTTAACGAGGAAAAGGAGGCTACCAAGACGAAAACCGCGGCCGAGCCTGCGACCAACTCAAGTGTCCCGCCCCGATCCGAAGCCACATCCCCAGCCCCTTCATCCAACTCACGAACCAAGACTCAGATTCCGCTGCGACCTGCTCTGGCCGACAAGGCTCATTCAGATACTATTGAGCCAGAGGGCGAGCTATCAGAGGAGGCACTCAAGCAGAAGGAGAAGAAGAAGGGAAGCCTCAGCAAGGAGCAGCGGGAACAACTCGCCGCTTACGAGAAAGAGCGCGCACGTGTCAGACAGGAGCGTGTCGATACTCTTTCCCGTAAACTTCAGGATCGCATTAGTGTGTGGACCGAGACGGATAAGGGTGGTGATGTCACTAAGGCATTCCAGGAGAAGATGCGCCTTGAAGTCGAGAACCTCAAGATGGAATCATTTGGTATCGACATCCTCCACGCCATCGGCCAGACCTATCTTTCAAAGGGGTCAACTCTGCTGCGAAGCCAGAAGTTTCTCGGCATCGGTGGCTTCTTTAGCAAGATTCGCGACAAGGGTACCCTTGTCAAGGAGACGTGGAACACTATCAGCAGCGCCATCGACGCCCAGCAGACCATGGAGGATATGGCCAAGATGGAGGAGAAGGGCGGCGAAGAATGGACCGACGAGAAGCGCGCCGAGTATGAGCGCCGCGTTACAGGCAAGATCCTTACTGCCGCGTGGAGGGGAAGCAAGTTCGAGATCCAGAGTGTGTTGCGTGAGGTTTGCGACTCTGTTCTGAATGACAAGAAGGTGCCGCTTAACAAGCGGCTGGAGCGTGCCCAGGCTTTGGTTCTCATCGGTGATATCTTCATCAAGGTAGTTTCTCCTCCCCTTTATTACTCACGCAAGTGGTCAGCCAGACAGACATTGACTTGAGATTAGGCTGAGCGATCCCCTGAAGAAGAAGGCGATTACCTCGTATTCGAACAGCTCGTGGCTGAAGCCGCCATCAAGAAGGACAAGGAGGAGGACCACAAGAAAAAGAAGGACCGAAAGTCTCACCATAAGCAAGCCGAGGAGGTAGCAGGCGATGCTCCCAACGTCCCCAAGACGGGATGAACGTCTGACGATCGCTACATGTGATTCGTGAGCCATTGACAACAGACACATACCCCCTGTTGAGAGCAAAGTTTTGGGTACACCACGATTGAATGGATGAGTCCAGGCGGAATCAGCCATGAGCTGTGTTTTTTTCTTTTCTTGGGTGGTAGCGGTGTGGTGTTTTATAGAAACGCGAGATCTTCTGCAAGACAGATACGGCCGGCACACGATTTAGACATGATTCCCATGAAACCTTTCCCCTCCTCTTACGGCCAGGGTTCATGAGACCAAACTCGTGACGCCGAACCTCGAAAACAGTGGCAATACGAAGATTCATCAGGTTGTGATGAAATCAAATAATATCACTGATGGGAAGCACGTTAAGAACCGAAATGAGACTTTCGAGAAATATCCGTGATTTCTTCATATTCTCTTTGCAATCCGTGATTGGTTGATTTGAACATTTTGTTCCAATAACTCTCCTTTCCTGTCTATATCTACGATGTAGTCCAGGTATACGGTAAAGCCCCAATCGATTGCCTCCTTTCCCCGTCCCGCATCCATGCACTGCTAAGGTCTTGATATAGCTCGCCAAATCTCTGTCGAAAAACTTTCTCGGGGTATCTGTTATACATATGTTCTGAAACCAAGAAAAACCGCAGTTGGACAAATGGAAAGAAAGAGAAACCATCTCGTCGAGAGATGTTTAGACAGTAAGGGAAGCTTTCCTGGACGTTCCCCAGCGCGCGATTGTGTATGTGTGTGTGTGTATGTTTGTACGTGCATGAAGGGCAATGTTGTGTGGTTGCGCGGGAGAGGCCAAAAAACAAACTAAAAGGTATAAAAAATATCGGTTGTTGCCCAACGCCTTGTATGCATGCCGTGAGATGATCCTGTTGTGGTGTGTCGTGTACAACGAGGTTGGTTGGTTTACGTGTGTCATGTCTCCCAAGGTCGTTTGGTGGTCGCGAATAACACGAAGAAAAGTTCGAAAGTAGTGAAAGCTGGATACGGCGTCCTGGCCGCTATGGAGTGGTATGCGATGATTAACCAGCATCAAGTTATTCGTAAGATCAATTTTTGAAAGATCAGCCTTGGGTCTCGGCTTGCAGCTCGATGCCACTGTCACGGTCTTGGGAACTCTTCTCCCATGGCATAGGTGGCTCAAGCTGAGCAGCTCCAACATTTTGGATGATGACGCTGCCATCTTGAGACAAGGCATCGTCGTCTTCGTCTTCATTGGGCGGTGGTAATACATGGCCACCGAAGTCAACGTCGGAAATATTGACGCGGTATTCGAGTGCTTTCTGGCCCTCCTTGATCAGAACCTCGGTCCAGCTTAGACATCGCTTCAGACTTTGATTGATTTTTTGGCTATCCACGAGGAGCTCACGATGTTTGGATAAGTCCAGATGCAGACGGTTCTCGTCGCGTTTTCGGCGACCCTCGGCCTTTGCAATGGCCTTTTCGTCATGGGGATCTAATGGATCCGAAACGGATACTGAATCAGCACTAGAGATTTCAGATTCGTCAAAGGAATCATGATCTTCATCATCCGAGGCATGGGAATCCTCCTCCTCGCTCAGGTCGGACAAGCTGATTGGAACGTCGGTCAGCGCTGCCGAAGGAACTCGGCTAGAAGCAGCAGAAGTGATAGATGAGAGCCGGCCGGATCTGGACAAGCGACGGTATCTTCGAATCTCGGCAGTTTGTTTACGCAGCTGCCTCTCGAGGGTTCGGTTGATAGCTTCGAGCGAGGCGTTGGTAATCTCTAGATCCTGGACCTTGCGCTCTCTTCGAGCATTGGTAACAAGCTCATTGATCGGATCCGAGGAACGTGTCGACTTTGTTGGACTCTGGATTTCGGGTTGTGATCCGTCTTCGTCGTCGAGGTTGTCGTCGCCAATCTCCTCAGCAACCTGAAGAATGGAAGCCATTGTAAAGGCCGGCAAGCCCATGCCAGGGCTATGGGGAGGTGAAGTTGGTGCAGAAGGCTGACGATACGGCGACATGGGTGCTTTAGGCGACTGAGTGGAATCGAAGCTAGGGACGCTGCCCGTTCTTCCATGACCTCTTGATACTCTGGGGGCAGACTCAATGCTGACTCTCCGCTTCGAGCTAATAGGCGCTGCTGGTGCTAGAGGTGGCGGCGATGAGATTTGTGGTCTACTGTTGAGGCCAGGAGTTCCTGTGTTTTTGAGAATTGAAGGGGTTGGAGCAGCAATCTTGATGGGCGATTGGGGTCGTGGAGGTAGAGCAAATGCCGGCCCGTTTTGTGCGGTAGTTGAGCTGCCGATGCTCGGACGTCCAGTTGGCAGTGTAGGTAATCTTGAAGTAGACGAAGTGGCCGAAGGGGGTCCAGAATTTTGGAACGTCGACTTGGACGGAAGGTCGGGGGTGCCATTGGCATAAAAGAACTTAGTAGATGCAGGCTCGGGCGTAGGGCTGAGCAGTGAGGCGAAAGGTGCGGCCATGGGTGGGCTCATGGTTCGCTTGGGCTCAGATGTTATGCCATCTGCATAGAAAAAGGTCGAAGACTTTTGTGAGGCGAGAGAGGAGCGGGCGTTTGCCTGCTGTGGCTGATGGCCTTGTGCATCACGGGCGTAAAAGAACTTGGAGTCTTGGTCGGCTGAGGGTTCTGCTTGGGATAATGATGGCCTGCCAGTCGAGGCCAAAGAAGCTCTGGGATCCCACCCATCGTGAGCTTTCTCCGGGTTTGGAGTACTGTTAGGGGTACTATTGTTACTATCAGAACGGCCCTGGCGACTGCCGGACCTCGGAGCGATGCCGTTTGCGAGATATGGTACAGGGGGTGTGGTGTTTTCTCGGTAGGCGGGAGAGAAGTTTTGTGTCGACCTTCGGGCGAGAGGCGCAGATAGTGAGGGTCCTTTAGCAGAGGATGCAATCTTGGGAGTCAAGGGCGTACGGCCTACAGTCTTTGCTGCAGCAGCAGCACTGAGCTGCGGGGGACGTGGCCTCGAATCACCAGCCGGCATCTTGACAGCCGACGGGGCGGAACTCGAGGACGTAGAGCGGGTGGTAGAACGGGTGGTGGTCGTAGTCAGGGCAAGGACATGTTGTTGATTGTGGGGATCGTGGTAGCCGAGGGGCAGCAAGGGGTCTGAGCTGGGAACAGTCGGAGTTTTCGAAGAGGTGGTTGTGGTTGTGGCTGTAGTTGAGGTTGAGGTTGAGGTTGGTTTGGCCCCGGCAGAGGCGAACCGGGGACGCTGATGTTTCGTTGTATGGGTCTTGGGGAGTGATCTCGACGAGGCAACGAGCTTAGTGTTGGGTCCGGTAGGGGCGGTTGTAGAACCAGCAGAGCGTCGAGAATGCGGGGCAAGGGTGGTGGTAACAGGTCGCGATGGTGAGTCGTAGGAGGAATTGATGTTGTTGAGAGTACGCATCCTGATAAAAGATGGAAGAGTATGGGAATAGAAACAGTGTGGAGGGGGATGGGGAGGTAGTTTATTATTCAGGTTCCAATTCTGGAGTCTGGGCTGTGACTGCCTCGAAATAGAGGGACTTTCACACCCTGACCCAGCCAAATAGTACGTGCTGTGGTGCTAAAATGGGAAGAGGCGGGATGTAGCGGGGAGTTCTGATTGGTCTTCCGGCGGGGCTCGGGCGGGACGAAATCTTAGTTAAGGGGGGGACCCAGCGACAGGCAGCGCTAGGAGCCTGTAGCGGGCAAAGCCACAGCGTAGAGCTTAGTGGGAGTGAACGCTAAGCTATGGGCAGGTGTCAGTGGGCGGGTGCACAAAAGGCGGGAAAAGTAAGTAAACAAACCTAGAGCTGTCCGAAGTGATGGGCATCAGAGGCGGCTTATTCGGGGTTTGGAGCTTTGTATAAGGTTTAGTTGCCTAGGACTCGAGAGTAACAGGCTGTAGCGGAATTGTGCATTGAAAGCGGGGGGAGAGAGAGAGAGAGGGGATTGGTTTGGGATAGATGGACCGATGATGTTTTTTCTTTTTTGTGTGAAGGGCGAGGCGCAATTGGGTGGAATCGTTAATATGAGGCGTTCCAACGTGAGAGTATCGTGAAGATAAACAGTCAATTCATTAAAATCTTTGAATTGCAAAATACAAGATCAAGTTTGTGCAAAGCTGACTGGGCTTGACGAGAACGAGGGGAAAGGATCAAGGGAGAGACAGAGATGACAGGGAAGAATGCCAACACAAGGCAAAGATGCTCCACGAAAAACGAACGGAATCATGGAAATCGAAAACCCAATTGCAAAAGAAAATCAACGCAACACAGACATACCACCTCGTTACAGTACACCCCATTCCAATAGACGCTCATGGCCGGCATGGAACCATCCTTGGCTCATCAGCCATTGACCATGCCCCATGGCCCATGTTCCCAATGAAATTATGTCATATGCGCATCCAACTTTTTGACTGCCAATGGATGTCTTGAAATTGAGCCATATGACTTGATTTCAGAGACCTTGACATACCAGGTCGTTCCATTTGAGTTGTTTCAAAAGGCGGCGGGGGGGAGGGGGCAGCTATTTTATCATAAAACTGCGAAAATAAATGCATGATCTACGACGATATTTTATTGTTGTTGTTTTGTTTATTTTGTTTTGGCTGGTAGATAGATTCCCCCTCCAAATGGCTTCAACTAGTTGATCCTCTATCACGCCTCAATGGTCACGGACAGTTCAATTTCCAGACATCAATGCTCTACCATAACGAATATGACTGCCGAGTTCGCCGTCATCCTCGGTTGATTGCGATTTCATGGATCTTGTCCAATAGGGATATTAGAGAACATTGTTCATTAAGTGCTCCGAGCGTTAACGAAACCATTCATCTGTACGGAGTACTCACTCACCTTTCCCGTCTTGCAACAAACCGTTGTCATGGAATCCTCGACTTTTGCTATAAACTATCATTTATCGGTCAACTCTTTTCTTCTTCAAGTGGTGAAGTTCAAAGAAGTGGCATGATATCATGACCGCCATTGACTTGTATCCACTCCACTAACGAAGTACACTCTTCACCCATTTGCATTATATCCTTTCAATTGTCAATCGTATCATGTACCATGCTAAATAGTTATAGAATAACCTCTTCTTCTTATTCTACCCATGCAGCAGTGTCCTAAATAACAGAACATCTAGGAACCTCCTAATCATGATTGTTTATCCAGCAAGAAAGTCCACTTATAATGTACAGCAACTGTGAAGTGAAAGATGGGTACTTCGTGAATAGTTGACCAATAAGAATGTTACAATTTTCCATCTTTTTACCCCCCCTCGCCTAAAGTATTCTTCCTCCCTCCATGATCTTGTATCACGCACCCCTCCTTCAAAAACTCCCAGGTGGCCCGATGATGCTGCAATAACCAGTCCACAACCCACTTTCTTTCTTTCTTTTTTCTCTTTCCCACCTCCGGCCTTTTCCCACTCTCTTTATAGGCTCGACTTTCTTGTTTGTGGTTGACGCTCGCCTATCGACTTCCAGCTTGGTCTTGTTCCTTTGTCACTTGTATCTTGACTGACCATCTGTCTTACCGGGTATCTCGAGTCTCGGGCCTTGCTCTTGCTCCTGTGGCTCTTCATTCTTGCAGCCTTGTTTTAGAGACAAGACTTCAGCTCTAGATTAGAGACTCCGCCGTGTCGCATCCATCATGGGCGTAATCGGCATATCTTTCATAGTCGTCTCGGTTGTCTGGGTCCTCTTCCGCCCGCCCTCTTGGATTCCATCACCCTTGCAGATTCTCCTTCGCTGGAAGGGCGACAGCGCGCCTGCTATTACAGAAAGCGAAAGACGTCAAGATGCAGCGGGCTCTGGCGCTGGCGCTGGTCCCCGTGTCCTAGTCTCGGAGCATCACGAGGTGGAACCGGACCTCCGCCACAAGCCAGATCCGGCCGGCCAGCTAAGGAAACGAACCACCGCAACCTCGTCCGACAACAAGAGCCCGGGCGCACAGACTGGGCCACCACAGTCTCGCCATGACGATAATGTGTCCATGCCGCCGCCGCCTCTACCGCGAGTCGTACCGCCACCTCCGACCATCGCCGAACATGAGGAGCAGACCACTCCAAAGGCCTCTGCCTCCAATCCTCCTTCGCATGTCGTCCCCAGCTTCTCCCTCGATGCGCCCTCCACTCTCAACCCAAGCCCCGCTCCTCTCCGGGTGCCCTCCGTTCGCGGCCCCGCTCCTTCCATCGCCGTTCCATCTCGTTCTTCCATGATGCCTCCTCCGCCCCTAGGGAGACTTCCCCCTTCTGACCCCGCCGTTCCCTCCGCTCCTTCTGGGCTCGCTCAGTTTCCTGCCGCCAACTCGGCTCAGCGAGCTCGAGGTCCCGTACCGAATCGCGGCCCTGCGTCTTCCTCCGGCCTCGCACCGCCGCCCACCCACTCCTCCAGGCCGTCCAAGCCCAACCGCAAAGTCCTGCTCACCCCGGGTCACTCCCCTCTTGACTGGGCGCGTGTATCTGGCCCCAACGCTGACCTCCGGGGCGTGCCAGGCCAGACTCCCTATCTTCGCGTTACACCCTCTATGCTTAAGCGCCAGACAGGCCGCCATGGCAAGGATGCTTGGATGGCCCTTAACGGTAAGGTGTACAACATAACGCCGTATGCCGACTTCCACCCCGGTGGTGTTCCGGAGTTGATGCGAGGTGCCGGCCGCGATGGTACTCGTCTTTTTGGCGAGATTCACCCCTGGGTCAATTACGAGACCATGCTTACTGCTTGCCTGGTAGGTCTTCTGGTTGAAGAGTCCGAAAACAGCAAGCAGAGTGATATGGAACAGATGGATTAGATTTGCCCTACACACATAGAAACGCACCGTATGCCATGCAAAAGTCATGATTTGGTATAATGGCTCGTGAGCACGGGCTTTGGAACACCGATGCGCCATAGATATCGCCGTCTTTATTTAGATAGATGTACATTACAAGATACCCCATGTCTGCAAAGACGTATCATCACCGTCTCTTCCCGAAGCGAAACTTAAGTTCGTCGTCGCTGTCGTCGCTATCTACCACCTCTACTACCTGCCGTGTTGGTCTCTGCCTCTTTGTAGGCTGCTGTCCGCCAGCCGGTTCCGCCGCCGCTCGCTTGCTGCCCTGGCTCGTGGTGCGTGACGACTGGCTTGTTCTGTTGTTGGCCTGGGACTCCGAAGCCGACGCCCGAGTTGCTCGTGTTCGTGTTAGTGGTGCGGCAGATGAGTTTTGGGTGACCTCCTCTTCATCTTGACTGCTTTCTGACAGGATTATACCAACAGTCCGTCTCTGTGCTGCTGGTGGGGGCCGTGGTTTCGTGGATTGAGCCAAGGTACCAGACTTGCGTGCGGTGGGTAAATCTTTCTGGCGTTCAAATCTCTTGTGGTCAGGCTCCTCATCCTCAAGCCAGTAGTCATCGCCCACTCCAAACTCCTTGTTCTTGACCTCTATCAGAGCCACAATAGTTCTCGTCGGTGCTCTTCCTGGGGCTTCACCGCGCTGTCTGAACTTTTTGAAATTCTTCATGCCATTCCACTTTGGGTCCCATCGCCCACTCGCGATATCTTGCTCCCGTGATCTGGCCTGCGGCGGTCTTCGGACCTCCATCTCTTCGACAATGTTGAGACGCCGAATTTCGGAAAGGTCGATATCATCGGGAAGCTGGGCCATGTCTTCTTTCTCGGCCCGGGCCCTGGCTTCTTCCTGTTCTCGATTTTGAGCTGCCACTGCAAGAATGTCAAACTCTTTCTTGATCTTCTTCTTTGGTGATGGGATCGTCTGTTCTGCTTCGGGTTCGGACTCTTCACGTGGTGAATCTAGGTTCTCGCCTCTCTCTATCCGTTGACGCTTGAACCTGGTTGCGTTGGAATCCATGTCTTCCATAAGATCATCCTCTGGTAGGGGAGATGCCCGTCTCTTTCTCTGGGACTGGGTTGGTCTGTTGCCGTTGGAGTCTTGTGCCACAAGAGAGTAATCTGGTTCTTGAGATACAAAAAGCCCTTCCTCTTCTTGAACCGGAGGTTGAGTTTCGGCCGGAGGAGCAGAAGGGGCCTCGTCTATATCGATGTCCGCATCATCGTCAAAGCCTGCGAACCGTCTTTTCACAGTACGCCGACTCCTTCCTCTCCTGAGAGCAGGTTGTGTCTCTTCAACAGGTTGTGATGTTGAGGGTTGTGTAGAATCATTCTCCTGATTGGCTGCTACTTCAGCCTCGGCCCGTGCTGGTTGGGTCTCTTGAGGGTATTGAGAACATTCAACCTGGAGCGGACGGCGAAGGATGCTCGCATCCTTGGTGAGAATAGCCTCTAGGAATTCACTCTGCTCGATTGGTCGATGGTCCAACCTCAACGATACTGTCGTGATGAATTCGACATACCAGTCAACCAAGGGCCCCTTGGATGGCAGATATCTGACCAAAACCACCCCCTTACCTTCGCTACCGTCATCGAACGCGCCGAGGCCCTTTTCGCCTGCGACATTCTTGACGTACTGGACGAACTCATCAACCTGAGTCTCTTCAGGCTCAACAGCACCAAAAAGCGCTTTTCCACCGCCGGCCGTAATAGCTGAAAGTAGATTGTTGTACTGTGCCTGATCGTAGAATATAAAAGTATAGCCCTCAAAGACCTCTTTCCTCCCGAGATCAGGACTATACATTACGTCTGGGTGCTGCACAGGTTCTCCTCCCCGTGGGGGCAAATGCTGCATGGCATCTGGCCAATACTTGTCAAAATCCTGCTCCAAAAGGCTTAGGTCCGTGATCTCGGCACTTTCCGCAAGGCTCGTCGTTTCCACGACAGCATCAAGGAAGGACTCGGTCACAATACGCTTTGCGTTGATGAGTGCCTGTAGACCCTTGGCCGTATTGCGTTTTTTTGATACAACATGCGTGGTAGACTTGACGTACTCTGTAACCAGCTTGATGTCAACCTGCTCGAATCTCTGCCGCAGTGTCGTCAATGGGTCCGTCTGAAGTTCTTTGCTGGTGAATGAGAAGGCGAACACGACCGGTTGCCATGTGATACTAGACCTATGAGTTCAACTGCACAATCAGGGGTAGGATGCCATGAGCCTACCGAAACTTATGCGGACACTTTCCCATGACCATATCTGCTGTATCTCTATCAATCACTTTTTTCTGGCCTTTGATCTTTTCTCCATTGACAATTGTGCCTATTTTTGTCGCAAGGTCCTCGATTGTGAGCTTCGATCGGCTGGAAGGATTATGGACCTGCCCCGGTTCGACTTGGTCCACAGTGATGGTCAGATGCTTTCGGGAGATTGTATTGTGTGAGATGGCTAGCTGGCCAGCTAATTATCTTGGTAAGCCCTTGATTAAGTGATTAAAGGGATTGACACTTACGTTCTGCCGCGGTTCGGCCAAATAGATACGTCTTTCCAGGGCGTAACCATAGCCGCCGGCCTAGACAAAGTTAGTAGTGCCCTACGTCGGCCGAGAATAAAAATCACCTTCAAAGACTTCAACATTCTCCAGAATCCACATGATTGCGCGTTGACATGGCACATGCCGTTACGATCGCATTGCTGTATCTGGATGCCTAATAGGAATGACGTGAGGTTCAAGATCGCGAACTTTAGTGGGACTCGAGAACGCGTCGAGACGATTGTCATAACGCCAAGTCACGTGTGTGACACTTTATCGCATGTCTTGCCGTGTGAGTGGGATCACAGCAGTTTAAACATGTTTGGGATTACATTCTCAAGAATCTTCTATGGTTCTTTGCACATCTGCAAACAGTTGTGTAGGTTTAGCCGCAGTTCCCAATAGACAATCTCTGCAACTCGGGAAGGGCTAGCTCGAGCCTTAATACTCAATTGCAACATGTGCCTGCGTGGCTGCGCCCCTGGTAAATGGTATAATGTTAATTAAATAAGCAAAAGAATTTTACACAAGATAAGCGCCAATATATCTGGTATTTATATGATTAGTTAGCCGCTTTAAACTGTAGCTGGCTTGTAACACTCGGCAAGCATCCTCTTCCTCCCAACCCTCCTGCTCTTGATACTCACAGCCTCGCTAGCATGCGTGCGTACACGAGCAATTTCCTCAGGGTCGTTATTCGTGATGCGAGCAATCTCAGAAATCTCGGCGATCTTCCATCCTCGAAGGACAAATAGGCAAAGGGCAGCTGCGATAAACATGAAGCCCACAAAGACCTGGGAACCAATGTATTTGCCCGTGCCAGCGACAATCTGCAACGCTATTGGCTCACTGAAAAGACAGGGCAATACAAGGATGATCCATACAAGGTTGAGCGCGGTCGGGACGTCGACTAGACCTACAACTTCGGCAGTGACAGGGCCAATCGTGGCCCAAAATGTGCCACCCACAGCACCGCCAACGATTGTGAACAAGAGGAGAACTCCATAAGAGTTGGAGTTGATCCAGATGGCAAACACGAAAACACCAGCCATCAAGGTTGTCAGGCATGCCATGTTTATGCGTCCGGTCCGGTCGCTGAAGTAGCCGATAAAAGGTCGTCCAAAAGCTTGGCCCAAGTTGAAGATGGCGCTGACGACAGAAGCCTGCGACGCGCTGAGTCCGATGAAGTTGGCGTAGTTTGCCAGACTGAAGATGAGGACAATGTAGGCCAACATGCTGAAAAATCCATAACCCAATAGCAAAAGATACTCGGGCCGCTTGAACAAGTGGATATCAAAGGCAGATTGGCGGGAACCGATGATCTTGTTTCGGTCCTTGACGAGGATAGTGCAGATGATGTTGACACCAAAGACTAGAATACCGAGAACTCTGAAGGCCCAAGCAAGACCGATGCTCTGGATCATGGCGCCGGTCGCGAGGGAATAGAGAAGACCGCCCAGACCGGACCCGGCCGTTGCATAACCATTAGCCAGCGCTCGTCGGGTGGTAAACCATTGCGGAACGATGCCAACGCTTGGGACAAAGAGAAAGCCCATGCCGATGCCGAAAAGTACACCCTGGGTAAGAAACAGATGCCAGATCTTGTAAGCGAAGCTCGCACATATCAAGCTAGCACTCTCAAGGACGATGCCGAGTAGCAGGGTCGGTTTTGTGCCAATCTCACGGACGAGGATGGTAGCAAGCGGAGAGATGAGCAGCGCACAACTGATGCTGAGAGAGCCTATAAAGGCATACTCGAGGGAGGTGGCGCCTGGGAATGTATCGTTGGTGAGGTAGTATGCGAGGAAGACTCCATAACTTGAATTGAGACCCCAAGTGTGGGCATTGATGACTGCGACACAAGCCGTGCAAACCCAGCCGTAGCCTCCATTCGGGGGCGGAGGAGGACCCTGATCCTGAGGAAACATCTCTGCATCCTGTTTCTCTGCACCTGAGGGCTGATCTTGGTTCTCGGGGACTGAAGCAATAACGTGGCCATCCTCAATGGTAGTTGATTGACTCCTGCGATCCGATTCCACATTCGGGCCCTCGGTTGGGGGGGTTTGCTTTTCGCCCATATCCGTCACCCTCAGAGATTGAGGAGTTGATCTGCTGGGAATGGTTGTTCACGATGCCATGGATGTAGACTTGAAGATTAAGATTGAGGCCTTGTGAGATTCAAGTTTGTTAAAGAAGGGGAGTTGGAAGAAGGAAGAAATTTTGTCTGATGGAGTCACTGATTCCTAGACGAGGGACCTGATTAGTCTAATCATTCATCCATCATTAGGGTCCCGGGTAACGGCAAATGGCCCGGATCCGTCCTGTTGAATGGAGGGCGTTCCACCCCAGGAACCCCAGCTTCCATAGTGGGCTTTCGGATCCTGTGCTTTGGGGACCTGGGGGGAGCGGCAAAGGATTGCATGAATGGGCAGCATTGGGAGGGGAAATGTTGACGGCTCTGGTGGCGGGTATGGGCTCTGAGGTAGAGCGGAGGCGTTCAAGATGCTTACTAATCGTCCGAACACTTCAACTAGAATCCGGGAATTAAGCGGGGGTTGCATCTCCGTCTGTCGGCAACTCACGTCCCCCCACCAAAGCCCCGTTTCACCACGACCATGATTGGATGGAGAAGCAACGCGGATGCGTGCCGTGCCCCCTCCATACTGGGTTAGGCAAAGTGGGGCTATAAAACAACGCACACCATTAAACAACTACCTATCCGGCCATCGTGAACTGCCTCAATTCAAAATATCAACTTAACTTAATTAATTAAATACCAATAAAAATACATTTAACTATATAAAACATGAAATTGGAGAGAAAGATTGTCTGTATCTGCTGATGCAACTTGGGTTAAGTTGGGTGCTTCCTTATCAGAGTATTTCTTGGTAGTTTTTCGGCTTCCCATTTAGCATATGCAATCTCTTGAATCCTTACGAATCGATCGTTGGGGTAATAACCAACAGCTTTCCTGCCAGTGGGCTTCTGTGTCTGGAGCTTCTTCTCCAGGAAGTTGACCTTTTGGGTAAGACTTGCTACAAGGGCATTCTTACAGTCCATTTCTCAGCCAGTTTCCTGGCCGAGGCTTACTCGAATACAGAGACCCAGGTGCGAGAATCATTTTCCGAGACCACTGAATATCGTGATAGTGAGGTACCAATAACTTTGCAATGGTTGGTTTCTCCCTCTGCCATACCATATTCGTCAACGCTATGAATTCGACTTGGACCGACCCCTTTCTTCTTAATCTGGTCGTTAAGGCGGTTGTAGAAGTATCTGAGCCTCCCTTCTGCAGTTGATTTCGTCCGTATAGCTTCCACGGACCGTGAGAGCTTCATATTGATCTCTGGGTGACGTTGAATGAGCCGGTCGACCCAATTATGGCCGATACGTCTAAGCTTGGAGGCCCGGTCAGCTAGAAGCTGAGCAAAGCACGGCATCCTTCTTCGTTAGAACCCGACCAGCGGTTTGCTCGTTGAGGGTCCATTCGATCAGGTTATTTTCATTCTCGCAAGAGTGGTTTTGACTGCTTTCCCTGGCTTTCCGTGCCGTTGTGCCGCCCTTCTTTCGGTGTCTTAATGTGCTTCTTGGAATAGCGTGCCGACTTGACATTTGCGCCAGAGGAGCCGTTTCGCAGCCTGTGAGGACTTGGAAAATTCGGATTTCACAATCCTCATCCATTTCTGATTAAAATGATATATGTGATAATATAAATTGATATTAAGTACTAGTATTGTGGCCGAGTGTTTTCTTGGCCTTCTCATCACGAATAGTTAATGACGATGTGGTCAAAGTGTGGGTAGCAATGTTAGTAGTAAGAACGACAAAATTCATGTCAGCTCGTGTGAGCACTCTACAATCTTATCAACCCGTGTTGGCTATTTTGTCCTTGATAGTACGTTTACAGCTCATGCCCGTCCAAAGCAGCATGACCGACACCAACCTCGGCCCTGTTTTAGCCCTCATATCCTTCTACGTCAGCCTGACCTTCAAATACACCTCTGTGTTTGGAAATCTCATTGGCTTTCTCTGCTGCCGCCCAACAACACTTCGCAGGAACTCATCCATATCCCCCCTGGACTGCTCCGTCATTCTGCCCGTCACCAACGTGGCAGATCGGCACCTCGAAGAATGTATTCGTTCAATCCTACACAACTATGTGCGAACAATCTACATTACCGCCTCTAGTTGGACGGAACGTGATCTCGTACACGAGATGGTAGGGTCACTCAGGTACGAATTCCCCGAAACCAGCATACAAGTCGGAGCCATCAGTGAGGTTAACAAACGCCGACAGGTTGCTCACGCCGTCAGGCACATCTCATCCAAGATCACCATCCTGGCCGACGTGGGCGTGTGCTGACCTTCTTTATTCATGCGATATTCCCTTGCACCCTTCGGTGACAGCCAGGTAGGTGCTGTTGGTACACTCAAGCGAGTCCGCCGCCGTTGCTCTAGCACAAGTTGTTCTGCGTTGTGTGGATATCTGGCAAACGTCTACTACGAGTTCTCTAATCACGATAACAAGGCTACCAATTTCACCGATGCGTCGGCGGTTCTCACTGGAGGTGTGACTGTACGCACTTGTGTCCTGACAGACTGGTACTTCTTGGATGCCCTCCTGAACGAGTATTACTTCTTTGTCAGAGTCGGTCCACTGAGTGCGAACGTGGACCATTTCCTTACATGCTGGAGAATGGAAACAGGACAAGATCATCGCAAGATAACCCATCATGTGTGAAAATTCATGAACCCAACACCCAAAGGGAAGCGACTCTTGTTCACAAGTCCGCCGTGTAGGATATCTCTTGCTCTATTATTCGCGATCAAAATTATGTACACCCTGAGTTGCCCCTATTCCCGCCAATCCTTTCTACAGAGGGCTTCTTTCGTCCTGGTAGAAGCTGGGTAAGTCTCTATCTTGCCATCAGTTCAAGAAGATCTTCACCCTCAACCACGACTCGAGAAATAAGCTACGCATTCCAGTGAACAAAGCATGTTATGTTCCCATAGAACACTTTAGAAAACGAGGCGACCAAAGCGACCATTTTGCCACATACTACGAGTCAAGTCTCTGTCATGGGCAAGTCCCCATCCCCCCCTCCCCTGAATAGCTTCTCCCCCCCAGCCAAAAAAAAGTCCC
>JABFEV010000789.1:0-15238 GCA_013618395.1 Fusarium domesticum | reverse complement strand
CTGGAACCCCCCCCCCCCCCAGTAGACCGCTCACAACTAATAAATGAACGAGAGTGGTTCATGGCCGTGCCGCCGCCCTTTGATCGTCCTCTTATACGACAGCACCAGTCCACGTTGCACATTGAATGGCTCACGAGTTTTCCAGATGAGGACTCGCTGCTGATGCGTGCTTCGTCCTCTGGGGCAGCGAGGTGCAGCAGAATATGTACGTTTGGAGTAGATGTGTAAGTCAGGGTTTCTGATTGCTTCGTGACAGACTACTACAGAGTGATTCGTTAAGAGGTTAACGAGCTCTCCCATGCCTTGGCTTTTTGAAGATGTACATTTGGTTGCCGTCCTGTGTCTGGGAAATCTATCAACAACGTTTGCCTATCGTGTGTCGTGTATCGTGTACCATGTCCCATCTTGGAGTCGCTTTTATGCCTCAACGATCACTCTTGACGCGATTATTACACCACCAGACCTAACCCGCAAACTCTACCTTTCCCTCTCTCTCTGACACTCTCGTAGCAGTACCTGTTGATCTGTCATCTCTCGTTTACTGGATTAAACTGGACATTTGGACCCTGTTCATCAACGGCGTCCTTCTCTTCCAAAAGCCAATTGATCCCCTCCAGAAAATGGTAAACGGTTCGTTGGATAACCCAAGCCAAACCATTCGGCACATCGCCTTTGCCTTGCCAAACCTCTGTTAGGTAACTAACTACCCTAATATCCAGGGAGGGGCTCTGTAGCATTCTCCCCTCCTCTGTGGCCCTCCGGCTTGTCCGTGGAAGTTGTCGGCGCACGCGCCCATTCCCAGTTCTCTCGTAGGCCATTGACAATCCACTTGGACCAATCGTAGTCTATGCCCACTCACACGCTTCCCTCATACTAACGCACTTCTCTCCATCTCTGTCTCCATCTCTGTCTGAAGCCCATGCTGGGGAAAGAAAGAGCAGGAAAGAAGAGGGGTGTCTACCTAGTTCTACGTGCCTTCCTTCGTAAAATATCCACCAGGCTAAGCCACAACCCCAACTCAAACCAAACTCTTCGTGCCCGCCGCAATCCTTCAACCCAGACGTACAATCATAAGTTAGCAGCCATTACCACCGCAATCTTCTTTAGTAGTTCCCTTTGGTTAGCTTACTATCTCCTCGGTGAGTATTTGCGTCAATAGCGCACATTTCTACCATCGAATTTCCGATTCGCGCTGCGTCCTTGTTGCGCCCACAATCTGCATTAAGCCAAACGCCATGATCTAGTTAACGACTTCGATACCACTATTTACAACAACTTCGACTTCGTTGTCACCACTTTTGCTCTTTATTCAACTTTGCCCCATCTCCAAAACTCGTCCCCGGTCTCTTTTTCAATATCTCCTCCCTGCGATACCTACACCCTCGTTCGAATCCCTCCCAACTCACGAACCGACGAACTCAAAGAGTTGACGATGCGCCGCGGATCATGTTGAAGACATCTCCCGCCCTATCTACGTCCGCCAATACCTCGCCCACCACATTTCGATATGCGCCCTCGGCTCCTCAGACCTCTCCCAAGCCTTCGCCAGCCCTCAGACGACGGCATTCCGCACGCTCTATCAATACTTCTCCCGTAGACGCTATGAAGTCTTCTCCGATGCAGCGTCCGAGGCAGTACGTTGCCAATGATTTGAGTGGCCAGGGCTCAGCCATGGAGACACAGCCCTCGTCGTCGTCGGCTCTCCCTCAGAAACCCCCTGCACAACCCCCTCAATCACCGCGCCCATCTCCCATGGTCGACTCGTCCACTGCACTCTCTCAGGCTTCCCAAAGCCAAGTCGTACCACCAACCCAATCATCAAGTGAGGTGTCGCCCACCAAGCGTCGAAGTTCACCACCTCCGACAGCGGACCATGGTACAGCTGTCCCGAAATCACCACCGAAAACATCGAAACGAGCGAGGCCTGATGAACCGCCGCCCAAAGTTTTGCCATTGCGATATGAATTCTGTGCTGTCGAGGACATGGTCGAGTTGATCGCTCACATGTTGGCGGAGTTGATAGCTACGAATGACGCGATACGAATATCCAACGGCGGCTTGACACGCTTTCATTCAAGGTATGGTGCGCTCCCGATATGATCCTCCGACATCTATTGACATGGTGATACTACGTAGGACGGCGCCTGGAATTTCTGTCCGGGATTACTTACACCGCTTGGCCCGACATGCTACGCTCACGCCACCGTTGCTTCTCGCCATGGTCTATTATATTGATAGATTGTGCGCCTTATATCCTGAGTTCACGATCAACACGCTGACCGTGCACCGCTTCCTCATCACCGCTGCTACTGTTGCTGCCAAAGGGTTATCCGACTCATTTTGGAATAATACCACATACGCCAGGGTCGGCGGTGTTCGCGTGCACGAGCTTAAGCTCCTGGAATTGGAGTTTCTTTACCGCGTGGACTGGAAGATTGTTCCAAATCCTGAAGTCCTTGTGGCCTACTACAAGGGTCTAGTGGAAAGGACGCCAGGATATGATCTGGAGTCGGACGGCACAGAAGAGAATGATCATGATGATCATGATGACGATGATGATAAAGGGACAGATGGCAAGCTCGATGGAAATGATGTTGACGACTAAAGCCTTGAAACGACTGAGCCATCCAGTCTCGAGACTAGAGTATACGAAACATCGCTTCCGAGGTCTTTGTAAAGGAGCATCTATGGCACATGATTGAGCACGACTTAAATCTGGTGGAAGGCGGCATTCTGCGGGAGCTAGACGATTGAGGACTTTGCATCCACGCCATGCATAACATTACTGGAGTTTGGTTTGGTTAGGGGACACTTGATTTTGAGCTTGGTTTTTGGATAGCTTTAAGGAGCAGAGCGAGGACCCATCTGTACATACAACATAGGAGGCAGAGTCAGATTGACTCACTGTATATGTCAAACATTGTTGCATGATCCTTTTTTTTTTCCCTTCCTTTTCGACTAGGCGTCCTTTTCATTTTCTGAACATAATCCAGTTGAGCAATTCGGGTTTGGCCCCCAACGTTTCGATTCCCTACTATCGTGTGGACAAGTTACAGGAGTTAGCCGAAGATCTACCGGGTGACCATCATACTCGAGCTTCAACTATCGTCTCGATAGTTCTACATCATAAGCGCAGCTCCATCATCACCCAAACCCACAACTCATCCGGTTCACCACGCGTATTATTCGCCATGAGAGTCACAACCCTGATATCGACCCTCTGCGCGGCGGCGCTTGCTTCGGCCACCCAGCGCACCACCGAAATTTACATCCAGCCCATCGACACTACCGGATCAGCCCCCCAACTCTTCGCCGAAATAGCCTACGACACTGCCTCCCTGACCTCGGCCGAGGTCATCTCCTACGAAGCCCCAGACATCGAATCCGCCGCTTCTTTAGTGCGCATCGGCATCTATGATTTCAAAACCTCGCGCTGGGTCGCTGGCACGACGGCTGCGTCTGTGGACAACTTTGGCAAGGGATACGCGCCCAACTTGCTGCTGTCCGTCGATAGCGAGGGAGAGGTTAGCAGTGTGACGATTAAAGGTGTGAGAATCGATGCCGGACAGACGAGGGACTTTGGTCCGCAGGCCGTGGTCATTCAGCAGGGTAAGGGGAAGCAACCTGAGCTGAACAAGCCGGTTGTGCTGTCGCCGGAGGGCAGGAAGGTTGAGGAGGAGGCGCCCAAGTCGTTTATTCAAAAGTAAGTCACCTAAAGACACGTGCGAGGATGTGTTGCTAACCATGGGACAGGTACTGGTGGATGATTGGTATTGTTGTGCTCATGACGATGGCGGGAGGAGGTGATAAGTAGATGTGAGAGTGGGTATAAACCATCGATGAAACACAGCGATATAATGGCGAATTAGACTCTTGGAATATGTTATGGCAACTGATAAAAGTCCTAGATTGGTCAAAGGCATAGGCTTGGTGTCTAGAGGTTGTTTATATCAAGCCGAAGCCCTGACGCCCATTCGTGACTGATGAATAACGGGTGAAAGAGCCCACGTTAAGAGTGACGAGTTAAGTTCATATTTGTTCTAATCACGATCTACAAACGAGTGGTATACGGGCAGTTCAAGTGAATACCAAAGAATGTCAAACAGTTTATCCAAAGTAAATGCCCATAGGTTGCATTCCCACTGTCTCACCAATTGGAGTTCACGTGCTTGTACAGGTGACCAATATAAGTGGCTACGAACGAAGATGGCGCTAATGCAGACTAGGATTAGAGCGGTTGCTATGAGAAGATCCAGCGGAGCCATTGGATGGATGCATTACATGGACCTGCTTAGAACTGAAGCTCGTCGCAAACTCGCAAGCGCTTTGGACCTAATCTCATCCCAGAGTTCACCTCCACTTTACGGCGCATCTTCACCTTTGCAATAACATACCGAATCGCAATTCTACTTGTTTTCTCACCAACGAAATCTCTCACTTCACCCGTAACCCGAAAACAACCGACAAAATGGCTGAGAACGGCGCTACCATTCCTCAGGACCCCTCCAAGATCGAGGAGACCTTTACTGAGGACAAGGGAAAGGGCAAGGCCGTTGCTGAGGCTCGTGAGGATACTGCCATGGATCAGGATGACGATGATGATGATGATGATGATGAGAGCGAGGAGGAGGAGGAGGAGGTATGTTGACCCGCGCCCTTTGGGAATGTGGAATACTTACTAACAATGGACTAATAGGTAGCCGAGCCTGGTAAATACGCACCCTCACCCTTCCCACGTACCTGATGAACCAGACTAATCCATCCGATACAGAAGAGGACGGCCTAGAGGTGATTGACCTCAACAACATTGTCGAGGGCGGTCGCCGCACCCGAGGCCAGGTCATCGACTTTGCCAAGGCGGCCGAGCAACACCCTGCCGACGACGACGATGAGGAGGACGATGACGACTTCCAACCCACCGAGGACATCAATATGTCGGACTAGAGCCTTTGCTAGGCTTCTTGATTTACGACGTGAAATGCGCGCCGGAGTTGGGAGGGAAAGGTGAAGCAATGATTTGGGAAAAGGGAGTAGCATGAGGGCAAGATAAACAAACGGAATCGGAACCATGATCGGTATAACATGTCTCCTGGATGGAATAGATACTGATGGACGGCATGTCTGGCCTGGGTGTTGTATTTACATATTGACCTTACTTAAGGACATGATATGAATCAACAGAAATACAAAGGCATTGACCATGCAAAGGCCTAGTGTCCTGGTTTTGTCTAAATGGATTCGACATTGTCTAGTGTTCGCTGCGCGTGAATGGTTGCAACGCATCGCATCAAGTCGCCTATTGTTTACTCGATCCTAGAACGGATAAATAAGTGGTCCGAAAAATGTAGTAATAATGCTCTTATGGTTTGGTTGTTTCGTTTATATGCTCTTCAACGTTACATAGTACATCTAATTACTCTCTTTGAGGTTGCTTCATTTCACAGACGTGGATTGGACGAAATGCCTCCCTGCTTGGTACGTACCCATCAAATCATCAAGTCCCATCTCCCGTCCCCTTAAATGAACATTAAAAGAACACGGAGATGAAGGAAAAAAGCTGACCAGGGGTTGCTTATCATCAGTGACCAAGCTTGTTTTTTTTTCCCTTTCTTGCACTGACCTGGGATCATTTCAACTTATTCTTTCTCTTCTATTCTCTTTTTTTTTGGTAGGCTTTTTTTTTATTAAAAATACCTAATTTCCCCCCTCCATCATGGCACAGAGGTACGTTGTTATCTTTCCCCAACTTCCCAGAACCACGCCACCCGGCATTTATACAATCCAAATCAAACTACACGCCAACCCCAGGAACAAATGGCTAACCCCCAGCGCAGATTCGGCGCTTCGAATCTGCACCAGCGCGACTCCCGCAGCGCCCTTTTTGAAGGGTACACGGGCGACCAGAGACCCGTGAGCGCGAGCCCGAGCCGAGGATACGGCTACGGCGGACCAACACAGCAGCAGTCTTTCTCCCCCGCCGCGCCGAGTTTCAGATCCGCGACGCCGAATCGGAAGGGTCACTATAGCGATGCGGTGCTGAATGAGCTGGAGAGTCAGAATGATGGACATGTTGAGGGTATTCTGGGGAAGGTCAAGGTGTTGAAGGATGTGCGTATTGCAAATCTAACCCCCCCTCCGCTTTCTTCCCTTTGATCATCATCGCGCGCAGGTGTTCTAACGAATTTTTATTTCCCGGTTAGATGACGGTAGCGATCGGAGACGAGATCCGCGAATCCTCCGCCCTGGCGGAGAAGATGAACGATTCCTTTGATACGACGAGAGTGCGTCTCCGTGGAACGATGAACCGTATGCTTCTCATGGCCGAGAGGACGGGTGTGGGATGGAAGGTCTGGCTGATCTTTTTCGCTGCTGTTATTATGCTCTTCACCTATGTTTGGTTGTTCTGATGATGGCGAGAAGAAAAGTTGAGACTAGTGTTGCATTCGGGCGTTTGGAATGGGTGTTTTCTTTCTTTTGAAGATGTGGTATGAATTACGCCGGAAACAGGGCAGAGGGAACACTGCCTCATCAATCGTACGAACATTGTAATACTGACTCTTGGATGTGGTATACATGATACTTTCCTATAAACTACTCATCACGGGGTTTCAACCTTTCGAGGGGAAATTATATTAATCAAGAAGGTATAGAGCTGCCCGGTACTATTGCTGCAGGGGAACCATCGCTTTTCTAATAAAAAAAATCGTTTCAGTCGTGAACTGGGCCTGAATCAGCCATGGCGTGCTCGTCGACCCGCTGGGCTGCTGTCCATGAAACTGCTGCCGTCCTGCGAGAGCAGATTACTCAAGTCCATGCTTGCCCTTGGATGGGACGCGCTCGAGGCACCGTGGAGGGTCGGGGACGCAGGCTGCGGGAGGGTGGCTGAGCGAGGAGCATAGCTTATATCCACGTCGTCGCCTGACTGCTCCTCCTCGCTACTGCTGAGCTCGGCTTCGGAGTCGGTGTGCTCGTAGCCACCGCTGTCAGCCTCGGGGATGTCATCGTCCAGATCTGCGTCCATATCCATGCCCAGTCCGTCGTCTGTGCCCTCCTGACCGAAGTCGTCTTCGTCGAGAATGTTGCCTTGCATTTGATCCTCGGGGTCTTCCTCTTCGCCATACATGTCTCCTGCGTCAGGGTCTCCTCGAACAAGAGCTTCTCGGAAGGCATCATCATTCATGCGCATGCGGGCCGCCATGATGTCGTTTTGCCGTTCTTCTCTCAGTACCGATTCGTCCGTCTCTTGACCATCATCATCCTCCTCCTCCTCTTCGGTTGCGTCTTCGTCTTCCTCGTCGTCATTACCGTCGTGCATGCCAAATTCGTCATCGGCATCCGGTATATCATCGTCCAGATCATGCTGACCATCTTCCTCGTTTTCCTCTGCGGGCTCAGCTCCTTCATCCAAAGTGGCCGCGCCGTTGGCCTCTTCCAATTCCCGAGCTAGCTCTTCGCGGCGCATGGCCTCTTGGTGCTCCTCTTGTTCTCTCTTCTCCTCGCGCATCTGATACAAGGTCTTTGTCACACCAGGCGGTTTGATCCAGGATATGCCATATTCCTTAACATTAGCTCGACGGCGATTGGAGATGTGCTCGTCTGCTATCAATCGCGCCAGAGGTGTGCGTTCGATCACTTTATTCCGTGGACGTTGCTGGTGGGGGCCTTGTTGATGTTGGCCATGATGCGCGTCTCCATGGAAATCGTCAAACCCAAGCGTGCTATATGGGTTACGAGACGATCTATACCACAGAGAGTGCGACTTCAAATTGTCAGTTACTTGAATGATGGAGCGAGATTATGCATATCTTACATCTCGCGGCGTCAAATCTGGAAGTGTGGTAAACATTGGGGTCGTCTTCCAACAATGTCAACATGTTTGGTCTAAGTTGGTTTCCTTTTTGCTCAGGCGGCACATGCCTATAGCAACACCCTAACGGCGGGGCAGATCAGATGCCCATTGGCCCGTTGGCGCTTGACAGCCGCGTGCCAAGAGTAGCCCGCATCTTTCCCAAGATGATGGATAAATTTTACGACTACATCACATCAATTACGACAACTGAAGTCTGCCAAAACCGAATAACACAATCAAGTGTCACGAGACTGGTCCATTCAGCGCCGGCAATGCTACGTTTCAATAAACTTTCCAAGACAGAACGAATGTAGAAGCCCAATGATAGGAGCGACTAGAAGGTAGACGTGGGCCGTTTCGTATTGCCTTGCCGACTTACCCTACGCTTTGAACTTCACAGTTCAATGAGGTGCGACAAACCATTTGAAAATACTTAGGTGCAACCAATCCACCTCATAAGGGTTGCAACTTTTATCACACACCGCTTGGAGCCAAGCTCGAGAGCAATCCATCCACTGCGACAACGTCGTTTCGGTCGTTTCTGCGCTAAGCCCATTCTATGGCTATGTGGAATACTGTAGGTCTGTAAGTAAATCGCTCGGAAATGCAATTTCTTGGGGTGACAGTCGAGACTCGGGGAAAATCGGGTTCAGTAGCTCCGGGGTCAGGTATGGGAAAGGCCGTGGATGCTGCCGAGGCCTGTTGAGATTGAACGACGGCTCCAGATCCTCGCGACTGAACGGCGTTGCTCTGTTGGTGCCGCGAGAACAACCTGGAGGCATCTACCGAAGCTCGACGGACATCGTGACTGGCTCCCCCGAATTGCTCTGCGCCGAACGATATTTCTGGTCCTACGACAATGAGCTTTGATCGACTCTTTGATTGCATCCATACGACCGCAACACAGATGCGCTTTCGACACCAAGAATCGCCGACCTTGGCTACTGGGAAACAAATCCCCCTTGGCCCCTCCGAGTGCCATCCTCCCCTTCTAGAAATAAAGGCCTCCACAGCACCAGCTAGAGGATCCGCTATTACCGCTCAAGCAGTCCTGCCTCTGATATTTATAATTCTTCGACTTGATTTGAGCTGCCTCGGCGTTAATTTGGCCCCGTTTTTGTATGTGTGTCAGTAAGATAAGCCTATCTAGCACTTACGCTAGAGAAAAACGGCACAACCGAAAAGGGGATGCTAGGACGCCCATACACAAAAGTTGACTGTCAATTCGCGCATGTTTTCGTGTGAGAATAAACTCCAGATGTTATGGTCGGCGGAGGGTAAAGACCGCGAGGTCTGGCGAAGCTGTATTTATCAGGCTTTCGGGGAGACAGGAAGCGGAATCCGCAACAATAGGCATGCATGAGCAGTGAATTAACCGCTGATGATCCTTCAGGGTGTGTGCCCCAGGAAAACTCAGCCAGGATCAGCCAATCTCTCTCACTCAGATGTTTCAGTACTGCTCACTGTACGACTTCAACATTCACACTCTGACTGGTTCGAGCCGCCGAAAACGGTGACGTCTTTGATGCAACGAATCCTGCATCGCCCTCGCAGCTTATTGCAGCTCCGCGCGGGCCCGCTCTCGCAGGGACTCCCGTAGCGTCTCGAGACATGTGAACCTCCTGCGCGATGGCGTCCACTTGAGTGGCTAAAAAGGCTAAAGAAGCCCACTAGGCGATCTTTAACCCCTTTGACCCTTGCTGCCCCATGCTTCCATCTAGCGTCAAGATCCCTGAGACATTCAATGTGGGCGAAAGCTGATGGGCAGTCGTGATTGGTACAAGATAAGGAACGACATCAACAGTATCTGGGCCACTGATTGGTCGCTTCTCCCAATTTTTTGATGTCCATCTTTTGACAGTTGAATAATGGGGTGATGGTGATGGTTCTTACACGTGTAGATACCTCGACACCGTAAGACTCAGCTGTGAGACCTGCTGTTTTACAATTCACTCGAATCGAACTGCCAGGGCTGCAGCGGCACAGATATCCACTGGGGAAAGCACAACGAGCCTCACCGTGTCGCCGAAACTCGCCAGTCGGTAATATGTGGCCTGCTTCTCACGCCAGATCGAGATAGAACGCTCGGCTCGGTCGGTTTGTCGGTCCTGGATGCGTAGGATACCGTATTGTGGGAAGCATGAGAGGGTTTTGTTTCACGAGAATTAACGTCGGTTGTATGTTGATAACGTCGAAAGGTTCAATGTGCAATTATGGTGTCACGGGAACTGCCAGTAAGCATAACAGAAGAGTCAAAGCATAGGTTGCATCTTGTCGTCAATCCTGGTTAGCGACTTTGTGTAATACTGAGCTGTCGCCTCAAGAGTTCCAAGAGGCGTCGGAAAGAAACTCTAGTGCTTCTCTCCTTGTGACTCACTGGATCCTGCCGCCAGCGTGCAGATAAGAATGAGCACGAAGAATCGAGGAATGGCCTGGAAGATGACCGACTCGACCATAGAGAGAAGTCACGGAACGACGTGAAGAGACAACAACCAGAGTTGGGGGCCACCACCAAGGAACGACTCAGACCCGCCTCAGATTCCCCACGGAGGGATCTGTACGTCAATGAACCCCAGTCGCAAGCGCCTAAGAAGGCTCCGTCTTTTGGGTCTTTCTGGGCTTTCGGAACTTGTGAAGCTTGCAACTCTGTTTTGGGGGTGGGCGAATGTGAGCGCGACATCGGCCGGGCTGGCATTGGAAATCGTAGGCCTTGATTGGAGTCGCAAGTCGAGAGACTGAAGCTGATCCCTGCACTGTATGTAGGTTTCTAACGTTCCAGATGGCGTCGCTCGGATTCGCAGCACCTGGACAGCAGCCAAACATACTAAACTCAGCAGGGTGACGAGAGTGAGAGAACCTCGAGACCCTTGAGGCTTGGTGGCCAGCAGCACTCAACCTTGATCCTTGACCCTGACACCAGAAGACCAGGGCGAAAGCAACTCCCCATGAGCTGCAGCGTCGTGTGGGGTGCACTCGTGCGTGGCTGGACGAGCTAGTGTCGGTAGCAGGGCGGCGAAGGCCCGGACCCCCTCGGCCGGATTTCTCTTACACGAACCGCGTTGCAAACCTATTCATCGAAGCCATCAATGGATAGACGATAAAGGCTGTGATGCGAATGTGTAGAGATACGAGGCCAAAGTAGGCGGAGGGTGATTGGACCATCAAGATTGAGAGGGAGGGGCAGAGACGAGACAGAAGATCTCTGTCTCTAATCTGTCCTTTTTCCACCTTTCCATTCTCCCCCCTCTCTCTCTCCCTTTCCTATCCATCAGCTAAACAGATCTGGTCTGGAGGGGCCGCGCGGAGAGCGGAGGGCGGAGCGTGGAGGGAGGTCGGAGTGGAAAGTGAGGAAGCGAAGGGGGAAAATGCACGATAACGTGATAAGTTCAGGATTACCTGATACGAGCATGGAAACCATGGACAGCCCTTCTCGGTCAGATCCATGATTTGTTGGAGTAGGCCCGGCCATAACAGGAGACAGTAATTAAAAAACTGTGACGGTCTGAAAGGTTGACCGCTCGAATAGAGGTAATTCAAGGCAAGGTCAGGTCAGATTATGTTAGGAATACTGAAGGGATCAGGCAACACTAGAGCCGTGGTTTGATTACAAACACTAGATATTCGAGTACCTGCCATGGTTGAAGCGAGTCGGTGAAAGGAAGCTGCGATGGGTTTCTGAGTAGGAACAGCACAGATGGTTCCGGCCACCTAGCATCCATGTACTTTGTACTTTTCTACAGGCGACAGCTTCAAGACACACTTTTCGACGTTTGTTTGAGATCGTCCTACTAATAAGAAACAAGAGAGCAACAATCCCATGTCATCTGGCATTGCTGAGGTGAAAACAAGCCAGCACCTAGGATTATCAAACAACTCATAAATGCAATTCAGGCAGATCATATACCCACGGGGTAAAGAAGGTCTGAATGAGGGGAAGTCCATCAATGTCCCTGCCGCCGATACTTTTGCTACGTTCCTTGACAACCTTGGCGGCAAAGACATGCACTGTATGTTTCGCCTCTCATTTTTCAGGAGCAACAGGAATCTGTCGGGGAAGTAGGATCCCCTGGCCCGAAGACGTCCCTATTCCAGGAGGAGGGTGAACATATGGATGGAACAACGGAAGATGGGAGCAATTTGTGACAGGCGAGGAATGAATTCAGAAAGAAGAGCTTGGATCAACGGTGGCGGGACATAGGGAAACGGCGGACGAGCCAGCTCAGACCATTTTATTGACGGGGCCTGTTGTGTCGGCGAATTACTCCGTGCAAGCCATGATACACCAAGCAATTTACACAGTAGTCGAGTCGATCAAATTGTCGATTACTGTGGTTACGACTCAGTTCCTACAATTGGGCACGGTCTGATACTACTACCATGATAAAACTATGCGCTTGACATTAATACATGTTGTCTTGAAGCAGGATTAATCCCTACACCGAAGGAAACAATCCATTAATAGGAGGCTCCGCGCACCGGTACCAGGTAAGAGACAAGGAACATGGGAGAGCAAACCGCAACCACAACATAGCCCAAACATCCATCCTCAATCTCACGGGCAACGGCACCTGGCTGCGGGATTGATGCCGCGAGGGAGGGTAGAAGTCGGGGGGCAGCGGTGGCATGTCAATGACGGGAGCGTCGCGCAATTGCCTTGAAGTTCATTTGTTGCCCCCTATGGCACGCATGTCAACGTTAAGCTTGGTTGTAAAATGTTTCGCTTCCGTTATGCGCGGGGGAAACTAAAGAAAGAAAATTACATGGAATTATCAAGATAATGCTGGTGAAAGGTGAAGACGTGAATCAAGCCAAGGCAGGGTGTTCTGTGTCTGTTTGTGTCTGTTGTGCTGCACGCCAACCATGAGAGTTCGTCTTGGAGGCCTTGAGCAGATGCAAAGGAGAGCTCCTTTCCCGACTCTCGTTGGCTTACTGGTTTTGTCCCTCTTCCATGATACAACTATATCCTTCTTATCCATTGCCGTCATGATAGACTAGGGGATTCTTTAGGGCTAAAAGTGTTGCAAAATACGACCTTGACAATTTACCATGGTGTGTACTGTAGATTCAAAAGAAAGTATCAATAGGTTCATACCCCTCCTCTCGTAGGCTCCAAACGAAATTGGATATGAATGTCCATCCAGTTCATCCACTCACCTTGACCCTAATTATGATTTTTCCCAACTCTCCATCTCCCATAGTAATTGTTATTAGTGAATTGAAATCATTCATACCCCTCCCCCTCCAAGCTTTCACAGGCATTCGCCCACCAGACATGATCATCGTCATCATCATCATCATCACAATAAGGGCCCCCACCCTCTTCAACAGTACTGTACAACTACTGTAGCATCCACATCCCATCTACCTCGTTTTCCCTCACTTCAACACTAGATGCAACCCTGCAGCTTGCTCCTTGGACCCTTCTCACGCCTTTCCTTACCTGCGAGTACCCATCTTGACCATCCCAAACCCAAACTGCCTCCAAAGTTCACATCATACACACCCCAATCTCTTCACCCACCCTACTCCCCTCCCCTCCCCAGCAGCCTACTCTGCACGCCGTAGCCGCTCCATTGGATTTTTCTCCTTCGCCTGTGCTCGCTTTCTTTTCGTGGAACTTGGCATCAACTCCAGGACCTGGACCTGGTCGATTGACTCGAACCAGGGCATTTCCTAGCGGTGCCAACCATGGAGAGCTGTGAACAACGGAAGTCAAGGGCGATTCGGCCGTCTCAGGCAAGCCTGTGCAAACAACCTGAACCCCTCCTCCTCCCTCCTCGTTGGAGGCTTGGGCTGGTAAGACTGGGTAGTCCTGTTTGCGCCAGCTGCCAACGGACGGAGTTTAGCTGCTATGTAATTTATGCCAGCTAATGTTGGACGGCCCCGGACATCTACTCCCAGCTTCCTATGGGTTATTCCCCATCCTCCAATCTTGCCATTCTCGGCCTCTCTTGCTCTCCTCCGCTTCCTTAAAAGGCAGACCGTTACCCTCCCCCTCCATCTTTTGTCTTCCTCCTGCTTCGTTATCTTGCACTCACCTTTCCCTCGACTCTGAGTGCTTATACTGCCACTGCAAACCAGTCCATCTGTGATACCCCCCCTTCGCTCTTACGATTATCTGGTAAGTTATTATTTGTACCCGCCTTCATGATCGCGTATTATCCAGAGCCTGTCCTGCCACTGCCGCTGCCACTGCAACTCATTCTACTGCCCGGACTGCCTTACACTGCTCACCAATCTACTGCCTGCGTGCGATTCACGGCAGCATCAATATCGAGAGCGCCTGGACAAAAATACAATGACCATCTGGTTCTGTCTTTGATACACATGGCGGGGCCCCCCCTCGCTCCTTATTCACCAGACTCCTAAAAACGACCACAACAATCGCAACCGCGACAATTCCGAGAATCATCGCATGTGCGCAAACAACCAGGAAATCAAACCCTTATAAGAAAAGCTTGCCGTTCCGAGGCCACCACCTGTCCGGTTGCGCAGCCGCAGCGAGGTGTTCGTTCCCGGCATGCGTGGCGCTTCCTCCCCATGTCTGGCATCGCCGAGGTGACGTTTTCGCAAAGTGTTTTGGAGACGGCCCACGGTTTTAGCCGCATGCCTGGTTGCTATTGAGCGCGCCATTATTGGTTGTAGCCATGGCACATCCCACGCTGTGCGCCGGGGGCAGAGAGAGTCTGTGTCCGGGAGACCACCGAGACGGCGAGACCTCTCCAGCTTGGCTGCTTTTGGTGGGTCTTGACCCAAGAGAGACAGCTGCTTCTGGTCAGAAAGCTTGGCTACTTATGGCCTGTATGAACATGTCTACATTTCTGTTCCATACGACCATCGACAAGTGCAGGAGGTTCGAAAAAGCAACAGGATGCGCATATGTGACAGTCACATGCCAAGTGCCGACCTTTTCTTCGGGAGCTCACTCACTGGAACAAAAAAAAAAAAGACACCCCTCCAGCGTCATTTGAAGTCCAGTGGTGCTGGTAGTGGCTTGCGGATGAGCGGGGCGTCATGGCACGCCCTAAAAAGTGCACACCTGGTGCTTGATTCTCTTATCAGCGCCACTTCCATATTCCTTGCCCTCAATGCCGGATTCCTTATCAATATTTTTTGGCCATGCAACGGAATACCTTGGCAGTACAAGCAGACAGTGGCAGGCTCAGCGACAACACTATCCATGGCATGATCAATCAAGACACATTCCCCATTGGTGTGCACAAATCATCTTGAGATTACTTCACTATAGCACATTTATTTCCTCTTCTCATTCAACAAATACTAATCCGTTCCTCCGGCCTCGCAGATCCCCACTAGAGCGGCTCCCCTCTTCGAGGTGCCCCACGAATCTCAACTCCCTCCCCCCGCGAACCAAAACCCCCGCCAACC
>JABFEV010000788.1:0-21407 GCA_013618395.1 Fusarium domesticum | reverse complement strand
CCCGAAAGCTGGGGAATATCTGGCACCGAGCTCAACTGAATGATTTCTCTGAGACACACAGACCCTGAACCAAGTTATTAATTAGAATGGCCCACCCATAGAATAGGCGTGCTAACTTCTCCACCCCCAAGCAAATGAAACCCCCAAGTCAGCAGATCTAAAGGGCGCGTGATGTCTTGATCTGAGCTCGATCAAGATGAAGGATGGGGGGTGACGTGCTGTTATCTTAGCATGGCGTGTGGCATCTCTCATCGTTCTTGCGGAGTAGAAAAGTTCGTGAGCTATTACTAGGTTGATTCATTGCGTGAGTCGGTGTTGTTATCACGACCATATGAGCCGAGCCACTGCTGAGACAGGGCTCTGGACCGTCCAATTTTATGGTTCTTTCACCTCATCCGCCATGCCCTAATCGCTGCAGATGATGGCGCCACGCTCTCATCATTGCCTAAACTATCAGTGCCGTTCAGGCATTGCCATGTCCCCTGAAGTGATCGGCGGCCATCATTTCCCATAACGGCCCCCAGCTCGCGGGGTTATGTTACATCCAAGGTAAACGTGGGAGACCGACGTTCCACTTACCGTCTAATTCCCTCGGTCTTTGCCCCCGGATCGTCGTTCATGAACCCCCTCTAGTCAGTACGTAGACCATCAAGAGCTGTCATTCGGGCTGCTTTGCGCCGACGTGCGAGTGTTGGAGGAGGAGCTTGGGCCGAGAGGCTAGCTAGTTCCAGGATGCATAGTCCTGGTTGCATGATAATTTAAACAAGGTAACGTAAAGATTAGGCTTGTGAATATCTAATCTGAAGCATAAATACAACAGCCTACGATCTTCTATTCTCCCAAATCACCACCCCACAAACACACTGCTTTTACTCTTTGGCAAGTCGCAAAATGCTGCGACACGCTGTCCACTCCTTATTTGCCTCGGCCCTCCTGGCCCAGGCTGCCTTTGCGGCACCTCTTAACTCAACCAACTCAACTTCTTCTTCAGCAAAGGTGCACTGGCTGGGCCAGAAGCCTGACCTGAATGCCGGAACCACCTTTGGTCTTCCGTGGCCCCAGTCCAAGCATCGACCTGAGAACACCAAGTTCACCATTTCAAGCGCTGACGGCCAGGATATTGACCTTCAATCTTGGGTCACTGGATACTGGGCAGATGGTTCAGTGAAGTGGACCGGCCATGCGATCCCCGGATCTGCCGAGGTTGCCGAGGAATACACTGTCAAGGCCTCCACGTCTGGCGGTTCTATCAACTCCACTGCATCTCGAGGAAGCTCCGGATCTATCGTCGTCACGCAGTCTTCCGACAGCATCCAGGTTGACACTGGAAAGGTCACTGCCGTGTTCCCCAAGAGCGGCAGTGTCATTGTCGAGAGCATCAAGTCCGCCAGTGGCCAAGTTGTTGGCGAGAATGGAAAGCTCGTCCTTAACTCTCAGTCCTCTGTAGCGAACACGACCGAGGATCTTGCAGAGACCTCGATTGAGCACCTCAACTTCGAGAGTGATATTGAAGAAGTCACAATTGACAAGCAAGACTCTGTTCGTGCTCTGGTCACCGTCCGTGGAAAGCATCAGGCTGTTGGCGAATCATCTCACGACTCATGGTTGCCCTTTGTTCTCCGTTTCTATCTTTATTCCAACTCGGAATCTATCAAGATCATTCACACTCTCATTTTTGACGGCGACGCTTCCAAGGATTTTGTCACTGGTCTCGGCCTCCACTTTGATGTTCCCCTCAAGGGCGAAGAGCTCTACAACCGCCACGTTAGAATCGCCGGTGTCGAAGGAGGACTGATGAGCGAGGCAGTTCAAGGCATCACTGGCCTGCGAAGAGATCCTGGTGCTAACGTTAGATCTGCTCAGTTCGATGGAGAAGAGCTGCCGGACCCCAGCACCTGGGATGTCCGAGTCACTTCTAGACTTCACTGGATCCCTGCTTGGGAAGACTACAGCCTCAGCCAACTGTCCCCGGACGGATTCACCTTGAGAAAGCGAACCAAGGCCGGCCAGAGCTGGGTTAATATTCCAGGAGGAACTCGTGCTGAAGGTCTTGCGTACCTCGGAGGAGCTACAAAAGGTGGTCTTGCCGTTGCTCTCCGTGATTTCTGGAAGCGTTACCCTACCGGTATCGATGTCTCCAAGGCGGGGTCTGACACTGGTAGTATTACTCTGTGGCTCTACTCGCCATCTGCTGAGCCCCTGGATCTCCGACCTTACCACGATGGCCTCGGTCAGGATGGTTATACGGATGAGCTTGACGCTCTCGAGATTACCTATGAAGATTGGGAGGAGGACTTTGATACTCCTTACGGAATTGCCAGAACCAGCGAGATCTACCTGACTGCGTTCGACAAGACACCCACCCACGAGACACTGGCTGAATACGTTGACCATGCCAACAACCCCCCAGTCCTCATTGCTGACCCCGAGTATATTCGAGACACTCGTGCCCTCGGTGCTTACTGGGATCTTCCTGACACATCTACCGAGGCTTCTGCCACTCTCGAGAAGAACATCGATTTCCTCGCCAAGTTCTACCAGGACCAGGTCGACCAACGTCGCTGGTACGGATTCCTCGACTATGGTGACTTCATGCACACCTATGACCCTGACCGTCACCAGTGGCGATATGATATCGGCGGTTACGCTTGGGACAATTCTGAGCTTTCTCCCGATCTTTTCTTCTGGCAGCACTTCCTTCGAACTGGCCGAGAGGATCTCTTCCGTTTCGCCGAGGCCCTCACTCGCCACACTGGTGAAGTCGATGTCTACCATCTGGGCAAGTGGAAGGGTCTGGGAACCCGACACGGTATCCAGCACTGGAGTGACAGTGCCAAGCAGGCTCGTATCTCACAGCCGCAGTACCGCAAGTATCTATTCTACCTCTCTGGCGGCGACGAGCGTATCGGTGAGCTTCTCGAGGAGCTCCTCGACACTGACAAGACCTACGGCGTTCTCGACCCTCAGCGAAAGGTTCGCACTGACGGCTGGGTGCCCACGCCTAACTCCACTGTTTCCTTTGGTCTCGGAACTGACTGGGGTGCTCTGGCTGGTGGATGGCTCATGGACTATGAGCGACGAACACCTCGTTGGGAAGAGTCCAAGATTAAGCTCACCAGCACAATGAAGGGTATCGCCAACCTGACCAACGGTTTCGTAACTGGAAATGCTCTCTACGACCTCGGACAATGGACTCTCGGACCCCCTCCTGCTGATCCCGACAACGAGGGCATCGTGTCTGTGTCTCACTTGTCCGCTGTCTTTGGTCTGCCCGAGGTCGTCTCTGAGTTGATTGAATACTTTGGAAAATCTCTCCCTGAGGGATTCGAAGAAGCCTGGTTGGACTACGCCTTTTACTACAACGCCCCCGCTGCTGAGCAGAAAGCTCGCTACGGTGTTTCCTTCACCAAGTTGGGTCTCTTCCAGGGCCACTCACGTTTGACGGCTTATGCGGCACACCAAGCGGAGAACGCCACGGTTGCCGACCGAGCTTGGGAGGCGTTCTTCGACACTGACGGATTCAAACCTACTGCTCCCTGGAGCAGCACTCGTCTGAACGGCAGCGAAGTTATGGTTCCTATTGACGAGGCGGATTGGGTCTCGACCAACGATGTAGCTCAGTACGGATTGGCCGTGATTCAGAACCTTGCTTATGCGAGGGAGGCGCTTGAGAAGTATGGCCAGTGATGGTTGATGTTATGAGATGCTGGATGATGGACTTTACTGAGAGTTTGGAACTCAATCTTCTTGTATGCCTTTTTGCTCTTGTCGAGCACCATTTCTTATAGTTTGTGTTGAAGAATCTAGTACATATTTTGTGTCTATTCGGAACAATCGTACCAAACCGCACTGCAGTAGAATGTTTCTGGCCGAGGCCCATCGCATGAATCAAATTTCATGATATCCCTCCAGCATTTGACGAGGTAGGTCGAGCTACTCTAAGGAAATGGCCGAGCATTCAGAAGGATCGATCTTGGCCAACTCATAACTACCCATTATGCCTTTTCGACTCTGCCCCCTGCCATGATATGCGATTTACGGGACCAACTCCCGTCAGATTTGCCCCTGGGAACACACAATGGACATGGAGCGTGTAGTCTTCTTGTAGCATTTGGGTTAGACAAGGCTATTGACTGAATGAACAGCCGTGAGTGTATTCGATCATACATTACACAATCTCAACAGTGACCTAACAAGACTGCGGCCATGACTGGTCACTCTCTCTCTCTCTCTCTACACCGGCTTGGAGAAGAACATGAAACAAGCAATAGGAGGTCTTAACGACCCAGTCTGTATCACACACGTTCTCCGTTTGTCGTATCCCCTAAACGTTACCAATCTTTACAGCGGGTGTGGAAATCTACAAGAGCGGTAAATGCTTCATGGGCTTCAGATCGCCATTTCATGCTCCAGACAATTCCATTCGCTATAAAACTCTGGTGAATCACTTACATATCATCCTACTTCGGATCAAGCTGCCGTATGAGTCTAGGGTCAGGGTGGGATCGCCAACAGCACTTACTCTGCATTCGAGTTAAAGCCTCTGATCTCAACGAGAATAACACTGAGAAGGCTGAGGAGAATGGTGAGAGCGAAGACGACGGTTCTGGAAGTACGCGGGCTTTTCACATATCAGCGGGACAGAGGTATTCGCGGCATTGGCTATGACGGTAACGATGTTATTATAGATGGACTTCATTTGCAGCTTGTATCACGAGATGGTGTACTAGAATCTATAAACTTCCAAAGACCAGTCAGTTTCTATTCTTTAAATAGACTCAATTCTGTGACTCTACAGCCCCAAAGATTATTGTTGTGCAGGTTTATCACCCGTGCCGCTAATATCGCCATACTACATGATCTCATCTACCTTTACTCCCAAGCTTCAATCCTTAGTCGTCTTGTACACTTCCCGCAGCGCCCCAACCAGCTCAAATTTCCCCTTTACAGTCTTATCTGTATACTCAAAATCCCCAGCCATCACTCCCCCAGGCAGAGCAGAAGCTGTCATGTCTACAAAGTCCTGGACGTAGGCCTCAGGAACTTGTTGCGCGAAGAAGCCTGCAAGGTCATCTTTCTCGATGGCTACCAGCTGAACTTCTTTGCCAGTTATTTCTTCAACTGCCGCTTTGACGTCCAGAGAACTGTAGTGCTGGGGACCGAATAGGTCAAGGTACTGCGTGCCTGGCTCGCTTGTCTCGCATAGGAGAGCTCTGGCGCAGCTCTCACCTACATCTTTGGTACTAACCTGGAAGATAATGGTCAGCAACTAGAAATGATACTCTTGATGGGTCGTCTGTTACCATTGGGATCTTGTGATCAACTGGCGTGATTGCCGAATAGATAACAGGGGGGTCGTTTTGGATCGTCTCGAATGCATGAGCCCAATTCTCCTGAAAATACCCAGACTTCACAACTATAACCTGTGAAGCAGCATTCTTGAGAATGGTATCGGAGATGTGGTTAATGCGCAAGACGCCCTAGCCAGATGTAAGTGGACGTACTTCATAGTTGCATTCGCACTCACAATGCTGTTGTCGTATTGAGCACCCATGGAAGAAAACAGGACAAGCTTCTTGACATTGGGCGCCTTCTGGATCGCTTCCTTGATGTACTCTGCGGCAGTCTTTGCAAAAACCCCCGTCTCAGTTCCGTCAAGGGGAGGAGGTGGGACGTAGAACACGGCGTCAGAGCGGCCAAAGTCGAGGCCGAGTCCAGCGTAGGCATCACCTTGGGAAATGTGAAAGTTGGCATTCTCGGTAAACTCTTTAGGTGCTTTCTCTGGGTTCCGGTATATGCCATGAACGATAGGCTTGTTCATGGAATGAAGCAGTGTGCGAATAGTTTGGTTGCCAGCCTGGGTAGAGGCTGGGATAACGGTAACGTGAAGAGGCATTTTGGAAACTGAATGAAGTAGTTGAGGATGTAGTTGAAGAACTGTTGTAATCTGGAAGTAAATCGAGTCAAAGTCTCGACTCTAAAATATATTTATAGGTAAATGTTGCTGTCCGCGGGGCCTGTTCAGCGTCCGCATCCGCCAAAGTCCGCAAGATGGCGGTGCTAGAGCAGACCATAGGCGGACTTTAGAGGAGCTGAACTACATGTTCATGGCGAGGGTGTGTTTTGGCATTTGACATTATCGAACTCTATCAAGTCATTTTCCATTTCTTGCATGTAGTTGGAAGAGATATTACTGAGATGTTAGCCTGGTGGTTGTTAGTGAAGGTCAAGATTGAGGGCTAGGAGTCAACGCTTACTAGCCCGCATCTAGATACTTAGCAATGCCGTTCAAGATGCTAGCTATTTTAATGCCATTGCATTCAAGTGCGAAGTCAAAGTGTCTTGACTATTCAGATTATAGTTGAATGGATAAGCCGAGCATGGAAATTGTCAAATACTATACTTGTATTGTATGTGACAAACCTATTAGATGCTGCCTGTGATTGTAAAGTGAATAAATGAAGAAAAGTAGCTTTCAATCACTGTTAAGAGGGAGTCAAACAAAAGGTAGCTTAAAAACTCTTTCGAAGAAATCTTGTATCGAATTACTTACTCTATGCCACAAAGTGTATCTCACATCCATCAACCTCCGTCAACTTCAACTAGACCGAGAAGCTTTTGTGAAGACAAGCATGACTACCCTATATATTTCAATCTAGCTAGCCCCTATAGACAACAGACCTGGTCTATTTGGCGGGATAAGTAAGACAAGAAGCCTTTTGGGAGACATTACCTTTGTATTTTGTTAGACAAATCCCATTTATCTTTCTGGCGTCTTCATCGTTCCGATTATTGATCATGCGGACGGTCTATCGTTCGCAATATGAACTATTCTTATTGACTAACTTATGCCAACGGGAAATGAATCGGCCCCTTGACTCGGACGAACCTGGCCCCAACGGAGAAAAAACTCGGGGAAATAATTCTACCGACTAATGGATATATTTCCTCTTCGGGGAGAGCGAGCGGAATGGGACTTGGCGAAGCTAAATCACGAAGTTTTCGCGTGGCAATTTGTGCGTTTCAACTTGCAGGGTGTTGACTGTTTTATATACCATATTCACAGCCCCTTTTTTAAAAGCCCAGCAGCTGCACGTTTCGATATAATCACAAATACATGCCAAAATGACAACATTGACAGATCTACGCCTTTCTGAGCCATATACGCTCCCATGTGGCCTCAAACTACCCAACCGCCTTTCAAAAGCGGCCATGACTGAACAGATGGCGGACTCTGAGCAACTCCCCACGCCCGCTCAGTTTGATCGTACTTATGGCGCCTGGGCTGATGGAGGCTGGGGCCTGGTCCTCACGGGCAATGTTCAGGTCGACGAGAGGTATCTGGGCCAGCCAAATGATATAGCGACGGATGCTACACTGCCGGAGCAACAGGTTCTGGATGCGTACACGACTCTTGTGAAAACCTGTCGACGCGCAGGAACACCAACGATTATGCAGATCAATCATCCTGGACGACAATCCCCGGTTGGGGCCGGCATGAGGTCGTTCACTTCAAAGACGATGGCACCGAGTGCTGTGCCCCTGAACTTAGGCCCAGGTCTGATCGCAAAAGTGGCTTCTTGTCTCATTTTCGGCACTCCCAGAGAAATGTCGACTGAAGACATCCAAGATATTATCCAGCGTTTCGCTAATACCGCAAAGCTGTCAGCCGAGGCTGGATTCGATGGTGTGGAAATCCATGCCGCTCATGGATATCTCCTTGCGCAATTCATGTCGCCCCAGACAAACCTCCGAACTGACTCGTACGGCGGATCGGCAGTGGCCAGAGCAAAGATCGTGGTTGACATTGTCAAGGCTGTCCGTGAAGTTGTACCAAAGTCATTCTGTGTCGGCGTGAAACTCAACTCTGCTGATCACCAAGCGACTGGTGAGGCTGGATCGTCGGTGCAGTTTCAGGATGTTCTCAAGCAAGCTGCTTCTATCGCCGAGGCTGGGGTCGACTTTCTGGAAATCAGCGGTGGTTCTTATGAGAACCCTGCGGTAAGTGACCTGTCAAGCCCCTCGCGAGCTCTGTACTAATGCCTCTCAGATGATGGACGGAGGCGCAAACGCACCAAGCAAGTCGGCAAGGAGTACTGCCAGGGAAGCTTTCTTCCTTGAGTTTGCGCGCGAGATCAGAGCCAAAGTCCCCAACGTGCCGCTCATGGTAACAGGAGGCTTTCGAACTCGCGCCGGTATGGAAGCCGCTCTCGCCGAAGGCGCATGCGATCTCATCGGCATTGCCAGACCGGCAGTCCTAGAGCCTGATCTGCCCATCAAGACGATCCTCAACAAGGATGTTCCCGAAGAGGAAGCTGTGATTCATGCGTACAAGGTACCGACGCCATGGTTGTTGAAGAGGCTTGGGCCCAAGTCATTAGGCGCCGGTGTCGAGTCTGTAAGTTTCATTGTATGCGTTCCGAGAGATGAATGCTAATAGCTGCCAGTCATGGTATAGTAAGGAGTTGCAGAAGATTGGTCTTACTGGAAAGAACTAGACAAGATTTAGCCCTTGCTGGTCGGCACTGGATTACACTGGATATCAGAGACCCTCGTGACTTGCGAAGTATTTCTTGTTTCATAGACTGCTTCTTTGTTCGGAGAAATAGATCATTGCTCATTTCAAAATTCATACTGATTGTAACTGTCGTGTACGTTGCTTCATCCAGCTTCTGCACCGTGCTGTGATGTTCTGAGTTGTCTAATTGCCAATGATTCTAGTCCAGTCGTACTTCTTGGCCCATTCCTCCCAGCTCGTCATGGGACAATCAATGCCAGCCTATTGACATGTCAGCATATCTTCACATCGGAGCCTTTAGGAATCTGTTACCTCTTGAATATCCTTAGCTTTGAGAACCTTCATGCCACCATCGTATCCTGGATCCGATGTGTATGAAAACATGTAGCCGACCTCAAGGCCGGTATCACGCTCCCCAGTTGCTTCCACCATCTCTTCAAGGCTGACCTGCTTATAAGAGACAGATTTTCCTGTAACCTTGCCCCATGTCTCGATCCACTCAGGCCAAGTGCAGGTTGTTCCCTCGGCCATGTAGTCGTTGCCAGGAGGCATCTGGTAGACGGCATAAGTGAAACTGCCCATGTCATCCGAAGGAGCGAAGTGAGGGACAAGAGCATCGGGGCGAGTAGGAAAGGCCATCTGAAAGCTTCCATCGTCGAGCTGATAATAATACATCAGTTATTTGTCTTCTGAGACATTTAGAGAACGTACCTTCTTGAGATAGGAGTTGGGTAGAATGTTAAAACTCGTGTAGAAAAAGCCAGTCTGGATGCAAGATGTCTTGGCCGCGAGCTCAGGATACTTGTCTTGGATATAGGCAGGGAAGATATCGGCCTTTGCATCAAAGTGATACAGCTCTTTGAAAGCACCATTGCTACATTTGTCGGCATGGCTCAACGTAGAGGCAATGAAGCCATTCTTGTCCAAAGATTCAGCCGTAGCAGCGGCTGCATCGGCGATGTTCTTTCCCTGACGATACTCGACGTCGTAGGCATATCGCCGACAAGAAATGCCCAGCTCCTCTGCCTTTGCGCGACAATCGGGACGGAAAAAGGGTTCCCAGTAGTTCGTCACACTGAATATAACATTGGCACCTTTGAAAGCAGCGATGAGGCTATCGACGTCTTCGAGATCAGCCTGAACGACATCGATACCCTCGGCCGCGAGCTTCTGAGCGCTGGTCGATGAGGGATCCCGAGTTAGGCCACGGACACGGAAGCCAGCCTTGTGGAAACGACGGGCGACAGAACCACCTTGGTTCCCGGTGGCGCCAACGACGCAAATGAGCTTATTTCTGTCAGTTTCAGAAGTCATTGTGGCTTGAGACTATTGGTTGGTTGGTTGAATGGATAGACTAAAAGCCCAGGCTTGTTGGTTGTGATGGACGGTTGATGCTTGTAGAGTAATGTGGGCAAAAGGATTATTAGAGTAGTTAGCGGACAATGGACGGACTACTCGATGCTGATCTTCAATACACAGACGGACGACAATTTCAAACAAATGGCTCGTGTTGCCGGTAACAAACCGGCTTCAAGAGGCAGATTCTTTCCTCGGATATAAGCTTAGCATATATGCGAGACCCAATACCCCCAACTGTGGCCACCTACTAACGTTAGATATCCCATTAGTTTCATATCAGACCATTCCAATCGCTATAAACCTAGCCGAGCCCTTTGTTCGAGGACTAGCGTCATATCTCCAGCATCCTTGTCCTTACCCACCATTGGCATTTTTCGGCGCATCAATTTACGGGGGCTGTACCATCCCCCCTAGTAGTTTATTTGATGGAACACGAACCAACACTTTGTAATGGCCTCTGCAGACGGACACAACCAACAGACAGCGGGTCGCAGCCCAGCATCTACTGCAAGCAAAAGCAGTGTCCGGGAGCGTGAGCCTCTCGCGCAGTTACATCCAGCAGAAGATGGCGCCGAACATGCGCCGCTGCAAGTTGACGTGCGTATCGTCGGCTGATCCCCCCCTATCCATCTCTGTGTTTTACTTTTTCCCCTCAGCTGACTCGGATTCGAATGACTAGACCGACGAAGGGGGTACTGATGATGCCGATTCTACCTACGGTTCCGATGCTGGAAGTGCTGCGACGGGCTCAGTGACGTCCTCCATCTATCATTATCAGTACGAAAACGGTCGCCGCTACCATGCTTATCGAGAGGGACAATATGTGCTCCCCAACGATGATCAAGAACAAGAGCGACTCGATCTGCAGCATCACATATGGCGTCTATTGCTAGGTGGTCGTCTATACACCGCGCCACTCCCCTCTCCCAGTAGCGACTCTCAGCTTCGCATTCTCGATCTAGGCTGCGGCACAGGCATCTGGGCCATCGACATGGCCGACGAGTTTCCCTCTTCCGAAGTATTCGGCGTCGACCTCTCGCCCATCCAGCCCGACTGGGTCCCCTCGAATTGCCGATTCCACGTCGACGATTACGAGGACGAGTGGACGTATCGCGACGATGAAAAGTTCGACTACGTACACGGCCGAGCCCTCAGCGGTACCTCTGCCGACTGGGCGCGGTTCTACCAGCAGGCCAAGAGCAACATCAAGCCTGGTGGCTACATGGAGATGCAAGAGTACGAAGCCTGGATATTTAGCGACGATGACAGCTGCGATCGCGCGCCGTGGACTATGGAGTGGGTGGAAAAGCTTGATGGCGCGAGCAAGAGATTTGGGAAACAGATCAACGTAGCTAAGCATCACAGGCAGTGGATGATTGAAGCAGGCTTTGAAGATGTCAAAGAGCTAGTCTACCGAGTAAGCACACCGCTGTAACGCCCCGCAAGAGAGCAAAAGCAACTGACGATAAAACCAGATACCTATCGGACCCTGGGCAAAGAATCCAACGCTCAAAGAGCTAGGTCGCTACGAACTGATTCACATGCAAATGTCAGTCGACTCGCATACACCGGCTCTATTCACGAGGGTTTGGAACTACTCGGCCGATCAGGCGCAGGTGTTGATGGAAGGAGTGAAGCGTGAGTTCCGAAACAAAGACCTGAGGCTCATCACGAGCTATCGTTTTATAACAGGGAGAAGACCGCTTGAAGATTGAACAGGAGAGGATTATATAGGCGGACAATGGGGTAGCAGTCGATAAACCTAGGTCTATTCCCTCCCATCGCACCGCATGCGATGTAGGTATGCTTCTACAGGGATACAGCTATTCCAATGCACAATTACCAAGTCTAGTCTGCGCCGAGACCGGGACCGAGTTTTTGTACCACTAGTTTTAAATGAGAAGATGATTGGATTCCCACCGAGAGTTACCGACGACCTCGGTCTTTTGACGATGAGTGAACTGATTGATTCACTTGTTTTGGTTCCGTCCATTCATCTTGAGAGAAAAGTCATCGATTTAACAGCAACACAGTTCTATAGGTACATCCCTCTTCTGGATACGTGTAGAAATTACTCAAGTCTTTTCAATGTCTTGTCCAACTCCCAGGGAGTTCGAAAATAACAGGACGGAATGTCCTTCACTTCGCTCAATGTCAATAAACGAGAAACCAGAAGAAGAACTCTCAGATATTGATGCCTCATCTCCAGACCAATGGCCAAGTAACGATGTTGTACTAAGTCTGGACGCCCTCAGCCCTACGTTTTCTCTATCGGATTTCCTTCGCCCGTCTGCTGTAGACGCAGCAAACATCGTGGACGTTACTCCCGCTGAGCAGGCAAAGTTCCAATCCCCGTTTACGTGGTCGATACAAAAAAAGACAATAATCCTCTCTGGCGCCTTTATGGCTTCCACTCTTTCAGCATACTCATCAGGAGCATACGCACTAGCAGCAGAACCGCTCCGCCGCCAGTGGCAGATTTCCGACGTGCAGTTCAGCGCGGGCATCACCATATTCGTCGCAGGCTTTGGTTTTGCTCCCATGGTTCTTGCGCCTGTGAGCGAAGTTCACGGCCGATACTGGGTCTTTGTCGGCTCGGGGTTCCTGTTCTTTCTAGGTACTCTCGGGTGCGCCGTCACGCAGAGCTATGGTGGCATGTTGGCTTCGCGGTTCGTGACGGGGAGTGGTGCGGCGGTCTATGCTACGCTGACGGGGGGTGTTGTGAGTGACCTCTTCCACAAGGCGGACAGGAACACCCCGATGGCGCTGTATTCGCTTTCCATCATGATCGGTACGGGCTTGGGACCTTTGATAAGCGGTGTTATCGTGGACCGTCTCGGCTGGCGGTGGATCTTCTATGTCCAGCTCATCGCCATTGGGGCAACGACAGGGGCCATCTTTCTCTTCTTTGGAGAGACACGCAGTAATGTGTTGCTGCAGAGGAAGTGCAGCATTCTGAACAAGAAGCAGCCGCAAGGCCTTGTGCGCTTCCAGCCGGAGACGGGAGATGTTCTACAGGTCGAAATTAGCATCATCTGGAAGAGTTTCGCTTTCCCTCTGAAGCTATTGGTCACGGAACCAGTCGTCTTTTGGTTCTCGATCTGGGTTTCATTTGCATGGGCGATTCTATACATGCAGTTCAGCAGCATCGGGATTGTTTTCAGAGGTGCCTACGACTTTGATAGTACCCAGGTTGGTGCTGTCTATACTGCAGTCGTTGTCGGAGCCGTCATAAGCACAGCTCTAGCCATTGCTGAGGCACCCATCACTCGACTCTTGTTTCCTCATCGCAAGACTTTGACTTCACCAGAGCAACGGCTTTTGTCGCCATGTGTTCAGTCGATTCTCTTACCGCTTGGATTATTCTGGTTTGGGTGGACTTCGAGATCGAGCATTCCGTGGATCTCTCCTGCGCTGGCTGTTGGGTCATGTACAATGGGAATATTCAGCATCTACCTTGCTGTCTTCAACTATCTAGCCGACACTTATCATCGGTACGCCTCATCAGCCCTCGCCGCACAGAGCATGTGCCGAAATCTTATAGCTGGAATCTTGCCCCTGCTGACAGGGAAGATGCTGCATAACCTGACCTTTGGGGGCGCGGGAAGTTTACTAGGCGGTTTGGGATTGTTGCTGACAGCTATTCCGTGGTTGTTATTCTTGTATGGACGGGTTATTAGATCACGTAGTCCTTTTGCAAGGGAGCTCCAAGATCCCTGACTTGGGTTGAATTTGAAGAAACCTCCGCTGCAGCTGAAATATCGTCTGTTCTCACCTTGGGCTCTAGAGCTTCAAGTATTCTTATATCACAAAGTACTGTCAGAATATCCGTGAAACACTGAAACTTCATATTTGAGAAGAAGAAGAAAACAGTTCTATATAAGTTCATCGCTTCTCTAAGTCTATACTCGTCATTTACCATAATTCTTCTACCAGACACCCAAACTCCGTGGCTTTTAGTTATCATTCTCACGTTTAGGGAACAGTGATCTTGGTGTGATCCTTCTGCTTCTTTCTTCCACCAAAGCCCCAACCAATCTGATGGGCCACCTGAATCGAAGTATCCAGGTCATCAGCCCAAGCCCAGACAAGACCTGGGTTCTTCTGGAACATGCGTCCGGCACCGATCAGGTCCAAGGAGACGTCATTGTCGTCCTTGCCGCCAGAGATGATCTCCTCAGCGAGATCGCCATTCTTGATGCTTCCAACAGCACTGACGATGATCTTATCACCGAGGGCCTTCTTGATCTGTTTGGAGAATTGCGCCTGGTAGCCAGGTCCACCGTTGACCTTTTGGAGGTTGTGGATACCGCCGCTCGAGACATCGATAACGTCGACGCCGCGCTCCGCGAACAGCTCGGTGAGCTTGATGCTCTGCTCAACGGTCCAGTTCTCTCCCTGGTACTCGGGGTTGTTATCGAGCCAATCGGTGGCACTGATGCGCACGAACAAAGGCATGTTGTCAGGCATGTTGGCCCTAGCTCCCTCGACAAGCTCGAGAGCAAGTCGGACTCGGTTCTCAAAGCTGCCACCGTATTGATCGGTTCGCTTGTTGGTGGCGGGGGAGAGGAAGCTTGATACGAGATAGCCGTGGGCAAAGTGAAGCTCGATAACGTCGAATCCGGCCAGAACTGCTCGGCGAACACCAGAGTTGAAGTCCTGCTTGACCTGGTCGATATCCTGGAGAGTCATAGCTCGAGGAGTGGGATAGCCGTCGCCAAAAGGCTCATTGCTAGGACCAAGAACGTCATCGGGCCATCCGCCGGCGGCCTTGGTTGCGGTAGCAGCGGCACTCAACCAAGGAGCGACGCATGAAGCCTTGCGACCTGCATGGGCGATCTGGATGGCGACAAGAGCATTCTGGCTGTGAGCAAAGTCGACGTGCTTTCGGAGACCGTCGACATGGGAGTCGAGCCAGATACCAGCATCTTCAGGGGTAATTCGGCCTCGAGCCTGGACAGCAGTGGCTTCCAACATCATGAGACCGGCCTAGAAACATTGTCAGACAAAAACATACTAGAGTCATGCAGTACGGTATAAAACTCACACCTCGCATAGCCATTCCACCATAGTGGGCGAAATGCCAGGGCGACTGGAAACCCTCTTGGGCGCTGTATTGGCACATGGGGCTGACCCAGATGCGGTTGGGCATCTCGATTCCTCGGATCCTGAGAGGGGTGAAGAGTTTGGGGAGGGTATCGTTGGGGCCGCTCAATCCAGTTCCAGGAGCAGTCTGTTGCTCAGGGCTGAAGAAGGGAACACCCTTTGCTGGAGGGTTCTGGATAGTCTTTCCGTCGTCATCCTTGGTGATGGACAGGTTCTTGGAGACGATGACCGGAAGGTCCTGATACGTCTTCTTTTGCTGAATAGTCATTTTGGGGAGTATTTGTGAAAGTTTAATAATTATGTTTTGATTAACGTTATGTTTAAATCGAACTAAAGATCTTTTGACATGGTGGAAAATGCTGTCTTTTGAAGGCATTGACTGAGCGTGTACAACTCATCATGAGTCCAAACACGCATCGGCCATGCTTTGTAATTGCGTTCCGTGGAATTCACTGATAATCATCTACTCCAATCATAGCTATCTCCTGTGTCAAGCCCGTGGAGACTTTCTCATAAATCCGAGTCTGTTATCGAACTGCCAGGCCCATCTTGTGGAGCCGGGTTTGGTTCGGAGATGGGCGGCACCAGCGTAAACTTGTGAAGATTTTTTTCTCCAAGACGACGTTTTCGGCGCTATTACGTGGTCTAGCAAGGTATTTTATTTGTCAGCCAGTGCTCTAGTAAAAATATTACGGAATTGGCAAGTCATGACTTGTCCAGTTACATCCAAGAGGATGTTTCACTTGGGGAAGTGCTCCATGTAATGATACCGTGCCTCTGTAGCGACATCAAACACACATGTGATAGGTTCAACCATGTGGCAGGCGTCTCAATCGAAGTGAAGTGAAGCCTAGAGTTGGCTACTACGATGGGTTGCCTGAATAACCAATGGCTAAGATTGATTTCATTATCTAGGTGAATGTGACTTTATAGCTCAGATAGAACAGTGTTGAATATGTAATACCAAATACCATGAGGTGAACACACACATACTGCATGGCATGATTGAATCTATACTGCAAGCTTCAAGCCGTTCTTGCATGTTGTCGCATAAAATAGACCGTTGTGCCGCAGGCAAAAGTGTAGGCCACCTACACCCTTACTAGGGCTAGTTTAGTCTTATATTCATTGCAACACATGTCTTGAGGATTCGGCACCCTTGAGATTGTTCGCATTCTAGCGTAGCCTTTCCAGACATGAAAGAATGCCCTATTCCTTCAAAGCCTTCAACACAACAGCGGCCAACGTCCTAAACTCCTACACGCATCCATCCACGTCGCAGAGTTCGTAGCACCACCTGCTTCATCGCGTCTCTTCCACGTCTCGAGCAGCACCTCCTCAGACGTCCTGTAGCTAGTGAATCCCGACTTTACAGACCCCTTTCTCAACCACGCAAGAATCTGTTGTCTCTGGTCGCTGGCCATGGCTTCTGCACCGGCTATAAAAGCAGGCCACGCTGTTCCCGGCCCCAAAAGACCCTTTTGCTCCAGCGCCTCGTCAAATGCGTGTAGAGATGTAATCACCTGATCCACGCTGTCCTGGAGAACTAGTGGGTTTGTGTTTCGAATACGTCGGTAGAAGAAGACGACGAGAGCTGAGCTTAGGGCGCGAACCATGTGCGTGTGGGGTGCTACTGCGCCTTCTGCCTCCATGTCCTCGTTGTCCTTCGACGTGAAGTGGTGTCGAGATCTGAACAGGCAGACGGCATTTTCCAGAAACGAAGCCCTTGGCTGGAGGGAGACTAGAATCTCAGCGTCAGTCTTTTCCCCGGCAGTCAACAGGCGCTCCGTGACGTTGGCAAGCCGTGTGATCTGAGATACAAGACTGAGCCAGTTCTCTGGGACGCCGTAGATTTGCATATACATGTTATCTTCTGGTTGTGTCGTCTTTAGAAAGTGAATATCCCGCAGACTCGTTTCTGCCTTTCCATGACCGACCTCTTTTGTCGTGTCAGTTCGTAAATGGCGCTGCTCTAGTTGGAGAAAGTTATCGAGGTTTATATCTGGGTTTACTGTGTGGCCAGGTCTTTCCTTTCGAGGTTTGGACGCTGTTCGTGTTTCGATTTCAGCCCCTGAGTTGGAGGAGCTGGAACTTGATAGGGCAGTTGCAACAGTCGATTGGTGTGTTTCTTCGTGGATGACATGTGTACTCTCTGAAACGATACGCATCCAAGCATACACATTGTGTAGTAAACGTGCTCGACGAGATATGGACGGTTTGGTGAGGCCTCGAGTACGAATCAAGCGTTCCATTTCGGTAAGGTATCTTCGAGAGTCGACTTCTTTGCCAGACAGAACCTGTGCGATGTATGTTAGTTTCTCGTCTTGTACTGTCGTAGGCCCAAGCGCAACGTACTGATGTAGCAAGGATAGCTGCGACAGCCATCAGCTGATCCTTGTACTTGGCTTTTCGAGATAACTTGGACTCCATCTCGAGACTCAAGTGTAGATGATGCTTTGCTGCTTCGTATGCCCTCTCTGACAGGGTTTCCCAGTGACGAACTGGTCTGGCCAAGCTAGGAAAAGACACAGGGTTTAGTGAAAGATGAAACGACGACACTGCAATCAAGGCATAGAAGTTGGCTAGATTGGCGTGCTTGATCTCGTTTCTAGCCATATCGAGTACAGTCAAATGACTCATTGTGACAATCGCCGAGGGAATGTTGAGTATTCGCCATGGTGACTTTTCGTTGATAGGTAAAGAGCCCATCTGGCCGATGACTTGGTCGTTGAAATGGTTGAGAAGAAGTGGTGCATCCATGACCAGGTTGACCTCCGGCCACGCAACATGTCCAGAGTCCAAATCGACCGCCGAGTTATGATCTTGTGTCTCGGAGGACACAATGACGTCTGCTTGCCAGTCCATGGTTGTAGCAAGTGAACATCCCTGCGCTTGTAATGGGTCAAATGGTGGTAACCCTGGGGAATCGTCCAGCAAGCTTGTGTCCCAAGCAAACAAGTCTGACCATTGTAGAAAGTCGAGTGAATTAGACAAAAGGTCGTTAAAGGAGGATGGGCCACCAAGGCTAACATGACTGGAATTGAGGGGCCCCCCCGCGTCAAGATTGTGGGCATTGTTTGTCCCTCCTATCTCGTTGTCGGCAAATGGGAGAGAATTCGTAAGTGCTGTGTCCATAGACCCGGAGAAGGTCGTCTCTACCGAAGGTGAAATGGTTGTTTCGATAGACGAAGACGCCGCTGGAGTCTCGATCGAGGGTGAAGCTGCTGTTCTGAAGACGCTGAACGGACCGACTGCATACTTTGCAGATGTTTGATCTTCAACTGCTCTGGATTCATCGTCGATTTGGTTCAAGGCTGCTGTGACAGTCGAAGGAACATCAGCAAGCAGCGCAGTGCTCATCGACTCCCTAACATCCTCTGTGCATCGTGGTCAGTCAATACACGTCGGGCAGCATGAGGGCGAATCAATACCTGTGTATAGATGCCGCCTCGAGTACTGCGCATTTCCGCGCTCAGCGGCATGAGGAACTCTGTCGTTTGCATCAGAACCAGTTGTCACCAGCCATCGAAGAGTTGGCGAAAAGTCACACGCAAGACCAGCCAGCTTGCACCGACCGCATGTTGGTATTACCTGATCGCACTTGAGATGTCGTTTTCGGCATGTTTTGCATCCACCGAAAGAATGTGTTCGTCTGGATTTATGTTCAGGCATGATGCTGTCCAATGAAAGGAGGCGAATTATCACAGTAGGGAAGTTGACCAGTTCAAAGGGGAAAGAGATCGGATTCTCTTGCCAAAGCGATCTTGATGGCTATGATACGTAGATATCAAAATTGATTCGGCGTAGGTATGCCGAGGGAGGCCGACGCTTTTTCTTCGTTGTCTTCGCATGACCAATGGTGACATACTGCTATGGGGAATTCGGATGACTATGCCTTGAGGAGGGCTTCAATTTGCGGGGTAGCCATACCAGGAGTAGTTAGTAGAGAATCGTTCTCTTATCAGAACTGTGGAATGAGGCAGGTAATCGCGACAAGAGATCGGGGGGTTCCGTGTTGGTTCATGGCAATGGGTATCAGAGACAGGGTCTGGATGTGAGTAATATGCTTAACATGCTCTTGGATAGATTTTAGATGATTGAGATAGAGAAGAAGGTTACGTCCTACTCTTTGCTGCTGCAGTTATCCATTGCCTTATTCCCCCGAGCATTGTATAATGTTGAGGTTTAGAGGCAGAGTTATGCTGCCACCGAATACAAGCTTTGGTAGTGGTCTTCGCCAAATATGCGAACAAATGTTTCATTCTTCCGCTAATACATCTCCGAGTCTTCAAGTTATACAACTAGAACAAGATTATGAATCCATTCCCCGCATTCAAACAGGTAGGTTTTACCGACCCAAGTAGAGAGTGATGCCGATGCTACGGGGGCTACATATCTAATGCTAGACGATTCCATCAGCCAACGTGCGATTGACTGACACACCATCTACCCGTATTATGGTTAGAGAAAGTAGTCACCCAGGAGTTCAAATGATTGAAGGCAACTAAACTGGTACTGGTATGGACGAAGAAGACAGCATATGGCTGCTCTCAATATTGAATCCGTGCCATATAGAACATACATACAATCATCACTGGTCATTCTAACCAGCCATCGCTAAATACTTTGCAACATCATCCAAACATTTCTCCCATCTAGCTGAACAAGGCTTCAATGCGCCGGTTGTTCCATTCCCAGGCAGTGATATCCTCATAGTAGCAAGGCGTGGCCTCATCAATGAACTCCTTCAGGGGGAACAAAGAAGCACTTCGGTTGGGCTTGGCAAAGTAGGCAATCGAGTATCTCTCAGGGATCATCTCGTCACCGCCAGCCTTGATGGTGGGAGGATATGTCACGCGGTGGCAGGCAGCCTTGAATGTGTCGTTGGTGAGACGCTGCAGCGAGTCTCCGATGTTGAGAATGATATCCGTGGGTCCCGCAGACTCGATGTTGTTGAAATTGCCCATGTTCTCCTGATCCTCGACCTGAAGGCCACCGGTAGAGTCCTGGAAGAGCATAGTGATGGTACCAAAGTCGGTGTGTTCGGCGATACGGGTGGCAGAGCCATCGCTGAGCTGGGAGGATGGAATGGCAGGGTAGTGGAGGATACGGAACTCATTCTCGGCCTTGTCGTGGAGAGATCGGAGGTGCTCCTCTGAGACGCCGAGGGCAATGGCGAGTGCGGAGAGGATGTGGAGTTCGGTTTTGAAAGCCTTGTCATAGAAGGCCTCCATGAATTTGCGGAAGCCGGGGAGGTCCTCTTCGGGAACCCAGAGGTTGTTGACGAGGTCGTCATGAGCGGAACCCAGGTCAAGAGTTTCCTATCATTGTATTAGCGAGGGGATCCAAGATGTTATCAGTTCAACCAACCTTGATGTCACGGGTCTTTCCAGGACCAGCACCCTTCTCGTAGCCACTAATGTTTGCAACGTTCTCCTGACCAACGTAGCTGTAACCTCTGTTGGGGTTGGCCTTGGGAGGGTGCTTGACCTTCATCTTGCTCTCGAGCGGTAGGTTGAAGAAAGCCTTGCTCTGTGGCGTTCAGGTATCAGCAACGGTGTGATATAGTACTGTGTTGTAATAAAAGCTTACCTGTTGGAAGAGCTCTTTGATGTCCTCCTCGGGGATGCCATGGTTCTGAAGCTTGACGCATCCTCGACGCTTGAGTAGTGTAAGGAGCTCCACGCAAAAGGCTTTTTTTTGCTCTGGAGTTCCGAAGAACAGAGACATGTCGAGAGTATCACCCTTGGGAGCCATGGTTGAAGATGTGTGTGTGCTGGGTTGATGTGATTGAAAGTTGCGAGACGTGTTTCTGATGTTTGATGTTTGATGAATGTAGTGATCGAGGGAGATGAGCTTGTTTGATGATGCTCTCTGGATGATGGTCGTAAGCATGTCTTATATATCTCGTTCTCTCGGGCCGACCTACTCTTGGCCACCTTTGGTATGACAGTCTTCTTTCTATTGAAATCCTTAGACACATTCTCGAATAGTTCGACGCGATAAAGCAATGTGACAGCATCATTTGCCTTTCCCCATTAAGCAGGCCGCGTTGAACCGAACTGGCGCACATCTCAACCAGCCGATTGATCCTATCTACCGTTTGAACGTAATGCTTAGTTTACCAAACAAGAAAGAGATCCCGGACACGCCTATTGCCTCCTCGATCCCCACAAACAGCCGTCGACTGTAGCGATAAGAAGGGGGATTTGGAATCGGTATATGTTGTTGGTTCCACTTCTCCACACGGTTATTGTTGTAATAAATATAAGACTAATCTAGCCCTAGTAAGGGTGTAGGTGGCCTACACTTTTGCCTGCGGCACAACGGTCTATTTTATGCGACAATTATCTTTACCTTGTTTAATGTATGATTCTTTTTATATTACGTTTATTTTTTTTCGTGCCGCCGAATCGACTATATT
>JABFEV010000787.1:0-45310 GCA_013618395.1 Fusarium domesticum | reverse complement strand
TGACATAACAGCCCGTGTCAAAAAAGGAAACAACAAACTTACTAAACTTCTTTTTTTTTGTTTTGCGTTTGATTGAAACACGTGTTTGATTCTTGAGAGAGGACACTTTGACGAGAGAGCGCATCGCGGGTTTGGGGACTAGGCAGCAATAACGGACGTTGCTTTGTACGAAAACGAAGCGATACAAAACAGATATAAAAGAAACTTCCGACCGAGAAAATCCTCTTTGTTATCGACAAGAGATTTAACCCTACATCGAGATTAAAGTCATATACCTCGGAACAATCAAAACAAAACACGCGCCAACCATGTCCAGCTTCTTCGTCGAACTTTGGGAGGGCATCTTCATCCCCGGCCCTACCCCAACCCTTCTCAAAGCCGCAAACCTCTCCTTCGGCGCCCTCCAGTTCGTTCTTTTCCTCCTCCTCCTCGCGACCTACAGCATCCACTGCGTGATCCTATCCATCATATGCGCCGGCCTATGGGTCAGCGTGAACTGGTTCGCTGCCGAGCTGGCGGCCGTGCAGAGGGAGGAGGAGAGTAAGAAGAATAAGAAGAAGAAGGAAGAGGAGGATGACGGTAGTGCTACCGAGGTAGAGACTGTGGTTAAGAGTGAAGAGACAAAGTCGACCGCGGCGGATGTTGGGTCTGCGGATGTCTTGAAGCGTACGGGTGGGACACAGTCGAGTGCTAGCACCGAGGATGAGTGGGAGAAGGTGTCGGAGGCTGAGAATGGCAAGGATAAATAGACGGAGGGACGAAGTGTATATACCCTTAAGAGGCGCATGGATGGGAATATTGAGTAGGGGGAGGAAGCGGTGTGTGTGGTTGAGGATACCCTTTGCAATGTTATACTGGTGGCGCTGTTTCTCTTTTTTTGTCTTTGTCTTTTTCTTTTACCACTGGTAGATGGAGTATCATGGTAGTCAGATATGGATTTTTTTCAACCTAGCTTGATAGCGACAAGACTTTTTTTCTTTTATATCTTTTCTCTTCTTTTTTTTTCCGTTTCTTTTTCAAATACGTTATGTTCTCTCTTGGAAATGCGAAGTGCAACAGACAACTCTGTATATTTGCGACTGACAAGGAACTGGCTGTGCCTATGCGACATATCTACCTAAACCAAAATACAATGCCCAACTCCAGGTACCTAGTATCCCAAAAACAACAACAACAACAACGACATTTTATTTCATTTCTTACAACACACGACCATAAGTTCCCAAGATCGCCCTCGACTACAAAGTCTTGAGCTTGCGGGTCATATACGCAGCGACTAAAGTGCTTACTGCGCCTATGAACAAACACACCGCGATCGCATTAGGTCCGTCTGGGTTCGTAACCTTCTTACTATCCTCGGAAAGCTCGGGACTTTCGCCCGGCTCCAGGATGGCAAACACAATGGTTGAGATAAAGGTACCAACAAACTGCGGCAGTGTGGTGTAGATGTTGAGAATGCCAAAGTAGATGCCCGACAGCTCACCCGTTGAAGTAGATCCAGACTCGATATCCAGGCCGTCATCAGAACGTGACGTGCCGTTGAGTTCGGGCAACTCCATCTCCGGCTCATCCGAAATACGGCGATAGGTCCCATCGTGGTTAACACCGCTGCTGAGTTTGTTGACTTCGACTCCGAGAAAGGCAGACGGCGCCCACATGGCCATAGTCCAGGGTCTGCAGAGTCGGCTAGTCAGAAAATGATAGAAACAAGACAAAAACTGAGATACTCACATGCCACAGAGACAGACCAGCAAAGTCGCAAAACGGAAGCTCTTTGCCAAGGGCGCCATGGCCATGGCAACTGAAAACATTAAATGTCCAAACAACCATCCCGTGAGAAGATCTGGCTTCAGATTATTGAATCGAGAGAGAAAACCCGCAATGGCCTGTGGCGGTCGATGGGTGAATGAGCCATCGTCGGGCGATTTTATCAACAGAGGTAGAATCCATGCGCCAGCAAAGGTGATGAACGAATACATGACAAGCGACGTGCTGCCGATACGTCCTATAGCCCCAAGAGTATCCTTTGTCTGTTTGGCCTCCTCTGGCGCATCGTAACGAAAGTACGTCTCGCCAACCCAGGTAGTGCTGTAGAACAGGAACGGGAACCAACCGATCCACGCCCAAAACTGTGCCCAGCAGATAGCCTGGATACGAGGCGGGAGATTCAAAAGCGTCGTGTAGATCTGGCGAAAGATCTTGAAACGGCCCTCATGCTTGGTCGGCTTGGATGAAACCAGGACGCGCTCTGTGACAGCCCAACAGGTAATGGCTGTTGTGAGCAGGATGAAGATGGTCGATATGACGGTGAGCTGCTTAAACTGAGTGTCGCCAAGGGTTGTGCCGAAAATATCGACCAGGTTAACTGCTCCAGCACCGTAGCCAAGCATGTGGCCGATAGATGACATACGACTTGCTATATTGTGTTTGTCAGTTCACCTTCTTCGCATTGAATCATGCCAAGGCCTCACTTACACCATGCTGCTCCGCTCTGTTGCTTTTCTATCGGCAACGTATCGACGACGAGACTCTTGGAACACGACATGACTTGCACTATCAGTTACCGTGTTACGAGCCGCAAGGTCAGAGTCACCTACCGGCATTGATCGCAAAGTCAACCGCGTAAATGGCCAATACGGCCAATACGATTGTCGGCCTTTTCGCTGCTTCATCATCTGATATCACCCACCCAACAATCTCGCGGGTAAAGCCAAGAACCAAAAGGCACAGGGCGACAATAATGGTTCCAATAACCATTAGAGGTCGTCGGCGTCCCCATTTAGACTTGCTGTCGTCTGCGATCGCACCCACAACAGGTTGAACTATTAGGCCGGATAACGGACCAGCGATCCACACAAGGGATGTGTTGCTTTTCGTGAGGCCGAGGTTGAGTAGGTATGGCGTGCAGTCTATAAGATCTTAGCGGTTGATCGAAGGGCATATGTGGAAGCTGGGTGGAGCAGACTCACATGTCATCTCAATACCCCAGGTGAAGCTATAGTTGTGACTGCATTAGCATACAGATCTTATCAAACGGAGTCGTTTCGGCAACTCAAGTCAATGGGAGAGAGTCTAGAGCCACATACGTAACGCCAATGGTGACAAAAGACAGCAACACCATGCGCACCGCCTCAGAGCTACCTTTGACGGCAGGCTGTCCCGACCAACTGGCCATCTTGGCCGGATGTCGCGACTCGCTTCCGTTATCGCTGCCACTATCAGAACCGTCACGTCGGCTGATGGCAAAAGGTGCTCTCGTGGGAGAATGATCGGTATCAGCCTCAGTACTCGACGAAGAAGGTGTTCGAATCGCAGGTGTCGAGCCTCGAGACGAGCCTGGCGCGTCGGATGGTAACGTCAAATGTCGAGGTAAAGGCGCAGACACGGAAGAGTTGTCAATTGTTGAACGAGGAGGCGGACGAGGCGATCTCGTATCCGCGCGTCGATTTTGCTGAATTTTAAACTGGGAGTCGGAGTTGCTACGTTGCTGATCCCCAAGCTGCTGATGGTGGTGATAATGATGACGCTGCTCCGATTGCTCCCCCTGTTGACGGGGCGGGCTACAAGCTACCATTCCGTGACAGGTGGGTCAAGTCATAGGGGAGATTCAAGTCCGCTAGGAGAAGCAGGGGAGGACCTTTTTCGCCAAGGTTACTTTCATTGCTGTAGGCAAGGGGAGAAATGATGGAGAAACTATGTTCTGGCAGAACTGGTTGAGAGCCGCCTTGTTGTGCTGAGTTACCTTGGCCAGGTACCTGTATTTACCCGAGTAGTTCTGATGGGGGAAGGGACGCGCCCGCATGCCCTCCTTCCTCGTTCGAAGGGTGACATCGTGGAGGGCAAAGGAATTAAGGTACGTACCCTGTCCTTATAAAACCTCATTAAAGTCGGCCTTCTACGGCAGGGGCAAACGCTCATCAACGGGTCAGATCCAAACTCAAAAATCTGGGGGTAAAGTTGACAGTCACATGCCAAGCTTGAGAGAGGCCCACTCGCGATACATTATTTTCTATTGATGCATCAACTGTAAAGGCTTTTTTTTTTTTTTTTTATGATATGGTGGCTGTGAGGAATGATATAAGCCACTGCTTAGTAGAATCTGTTCTCGAGGTGAAGCATAGAGTGTATGCGGGACTTGTGTGCAGGAATAGAGATGAGTTCACGTCTATAAACTGCACTTCTCATTCCTCAAAGATACCTGGTCACACTCCTCGTCACCACGACTCTTCATCAACCTCAATACTCGTTTGAACAATTATGCATTTATTCTTCTGCTGGTATCTTCGTGTCAAAACATCAATCCGTTTCTCTCCCCTTCTTTCCCTTTAACATGAGCGGAACATGCTCTGGCCAATGCGAATCTCTCCCATCTGTTCCCCCATCCTCATCTCTGGAAAATCGTACACACACCTCGCTGGAATATCTTGTTTTTAGCTTGAACGCCTAGCTCCCCCTTCCATCTTCCATCTTCATCGGATCTGAAGCTTCTTAACACCCCCTCCCCCTCTTAGCTTCTCTTCCTACAAAGATGAAGAAAAGACTTAACAACAAGGGCACAAAAAGGTAACAAATGAAACTCAAAAACAGCCGTGTGAGGAAAAGCGTAAAAGTAAAAGCCCCCAAAATATCTCAAGGTAGATTATCTCGGGGTTGTATAGTGAAGTCGAAGAAAGCATAGGCTTGGCCATGAGGATCCCACCTCTGAATCATGCTGGGAGTGAGGATCCTCCTGATATGAACGCCATGGACCATCTTGTCAAACCCCTAGCACGTGGTCTCTTTGATGCATTATGTAGTCCGACCTTGGTCGAGCTGATTCATTGCTTGATTCTTTGCTCCTTGCGCGCCGCCAACGCCATAATCGAATAGTACTCTGTTTAGGAATCGGCCAATTTGGCAAAATGTTTGGACCAAATCCAACCAACCTGATTGCCAGGGTCATCTTGGTTCTTTGCTAGCCAAAGCTCGCCTTTCTCGGCAATGACATCGAAAATCTAAGACAATCAGTTAGTAAGTCTCGCCCCAGCCCGTTGACTCTGAATAGATCTCAACTTACCTCACCAGCCTGATAAATCAGATAGGGATAACCAGCCTCGTGCTTTGTCGTGGCAATATTGAACTCAAAGAGCGAAGCCGCCAGCCACAGCACGTTATATCCGTCCGCTGTTGGCCCACGCTCTCTAGAAGATGCCCGAGATGATCTCTGGCTCTCATCCGGTCCATCAGGAAGTGGCAGTGCCGAATTAAACAGTCCCGAAAACCGACGACTCTCCTGAGAAGGGTTGAGGGAGCTGTATGTTGTATTCGAATCGCGAAGATGATGGGCTGCCGAGTCTGAGCTTTGTCGGGGAAGACCGCCAGAATCAAAGCTGCGCCCGGTGCTTGGCCTTGTCGAAGCTGCAAATGATCGCGAACTACTCGGCATCTCAGGAGAGAGAGGAGATGCAGTGCCATGCTGAGGATTGGCAAGACTTGCATATTGGTCTCGGTAGTAGTATTGGTGTGGGCTAGGAACTGTCCCCTGAATACTGGTCGGTGACATTGCGAAGGATCCGCTGTGTCGTTTGGTGAAATCTGGAGCTGGCAGAACAGGTGCCTGATCGCCATTGACGGAATGGCCACGACCTCTCGAATCACTCTCCGATGGGCGTGACCGCATCTTGAGGGATGACGCCTCGTCGGTGCTTCGTGTCGTCGATTGGGATGCTCTGCCTCGATATGCAGGGTTGAGCATGCCGATGCTGGCCACCTGCTCCTGCGCGTAGGGAAAGTCTCGCTGGAAAGTAGCCAAGACCTCCTTAAGATCCGGCGTGCCAGGACAATCTCCCAAGACCGTCCTCATTTTGTCTTTCCAGATGCCGTACCAGTTTGTCTGGATGTCGACAAAGTTGCCCAGACAAATGTTGCCGACCTTCTCGGTCAAGTTCGAGAGCTTCGGCAGTTCCTTCTTAAGCGTGTCATTGAGAGCCTCATACTGCTCAACGAGCTCCTTGAGCTTGGCGTCAGCGTTCTTGCCCCCCCGCTTGAGAGATTCGTAACGCTCAAAGTCCACGCGGCGCTTCTGTCGCTTCTTCATCGCCAGAGATGGGTTGCCGTACGCCTTGATGACGAGTTCAAACGGCTCGATGACCTGCTTGCGAACTTGCGAGAGCTGTGAAATATTAATGATGACACTTCCAAATCCTTGCACTAATTACTCACATGATCCTCGAGGGCCACCTTCTCTAGATCTCGAATCGAGATGTTGAACTGTACCCATTTGCTCTCTAGTTCAGGATAGTTGCCGGGCTGTAGTCTCATGACAAGCTCTATCGAAGAGATGTATTGCAGGAATTCGTGAACATAGGCCGACACCTGTCTGGTGTAAAACTCGACATCTCTAAGGACAACTTGTAGTCGCAGATAATCATCTCCAAACTTCTCGTCCAGCTTGGCATATTCCGTATCCTCAGAGGCTCGAGCACCCGAGGCCTGCAGTTTATCAACCCGCTTGCCAAAGGCTCGCGCAAACCCGGCCTTGACGTCGGATTCCTTTCGCTTTCGACCGACTATCTGGCCGACGAGTTCAAAGTTCTTTTTTGTCTTGTTGATCTCGATGATTGCAGTCTCCAGAATGTCCTTGGCTTCGAGCAGATCTTCTCGGTCTGGGTGATCTTGGGGAGTGTGTTGCAAAAGGGTGATGATGAGGTTAGGATATTTCGTAATACGCTGCATGGGCTTGATGAGGAGCGAATCCAAATCCCACGCAGCTGTCAAATCCTTGGCAACTTCGTTGCATTCGTTGAGCCATACCTTGACGGTAGGATCTTGCTGAATCTGGATGAGTCGTTTCGCGGCTTGATCACTATTCCTCAGGAAACCCTCATGTGCCAGCTTCATCTTTTCCATATTAGCCTTGAATACCGGGCCAATTGCAACAGACCGATCTTTGGCGTCGTCGATATCGGCAGGGTTTACAGGAGTGGGCTCAGACATGAACGAACCCTCCTTTGCGAGGGCTGAACGACGGCCCTGCATTGCATAAACAGCCGAGCATGTCTCCTTGATTTGCTGGAGAAAAGCTGTGTGGAAAGAGATGATTTCATCAGTGTTCCGGAAGATTAGCTTGGTCGTGTTTGTGTCAAGTTTCGGGCATGCCTCTGCTGTGCCTCTGTAGATTTCTTCTACAATGTTCATGTCCCTCACAAACACCGCTTCAGTATCGACCAGTTCCTTGATTACATTACGACGCTGGACAAGGCGGTGCTTCTCTTTTCCCGTGGGCCCCGTCTTGTCTTGAGCGTCGGGCTTCGTGTCGCCATTGATAGGTGTGGCGCCTGCAAAATATTGGTCCTCCTTTCCTAGAGAAGAAGCATCCATAGACTGAGGTGTCGTCATACTTGGCAGATAATCCTCAGACCCTCGCTCCGAGTTAACAAAGGTGCTCGTGCTGTGTGACTGTTCATAATAGACAGCCGATGCCCTTTGAGAGTTGCACGCGGATCCCGATGCCGATGCGGGAACGGGGGGAGGCTCATGGTTCGGTGACGGAAAGTATGAAAAGCTCTTGCTGGCTTTCTGCGAAAGGTATGGGACGGAGAAGCCATCTCCAGTATCGAGTTCCGGAAGCTGGTGACTTGGGTGAGACGACCGAGACGTCTCCCCTGATATGGGGCGGCTCTCTGTCTGGCTGTGTCGTGATTCAAATGGACGAGAAGTTGGCCTACTCTCTCTATGAATCGACCTTGTTTCGTAGATGGTGGCATGGCCATGGCTTGCCGTGTCATCCTCATTGTCGTCGTTGCTAGCATCTGGGAACACTGGCGATCGTGTTGCGGGAGAAACATCGCCGCTATCTACAGAGAAATCTGTCCACGTGGATTGTTGACTTGCCCTGTTCGTAGCTGAAAAGGTCGGGACCATCAGGTTTGTCGTCGAATCTGGACGCTCATGCTGATATGAGGAGTACTCATCGTTGTCCACATCCACAGACTCACAGGTAAATGACCCGTGAGATGGAACCTGGTTGTCGAACTGGGATTCCCGCCTACACTCGTCAAGTCTGTGATGATCATCGGTAGCTTCGGCGCTGGCATCTGTTGTTTCACCTTGATCCTGATAATGGTAGTGGCTGCCATCGAGCCCATGTTCCGCTTCAGGCTGGTAGTCAGATTCATAATCGTGCTCGAGACGAGGAAACGGAACTGTCTGTCTAGAGTGAGCCGCCGATTCCGCGTCTTCCTTGGGAGGCAAGATAGTGATTGTTGTCTCAAGATATGACTGGTCTTCAGGTTGGACACTTTGGTCTCCTTCAGGCTCTTTTACGAAAGCGTCAGGAATTTCAGGCTCGTTGTTGTCATGTCCGTAGCCTGGTTCGTGTGATTCCTGGACCGCGTCCCGGCCAGGTTCCGGCCGGCCTGGCGAGTCGGGCTCGTTTTGAAACGGGTCTTGATATTCGGACCTAGTAGTTTGCGCACTCGGTGGCTCCACAATGGTGATGGGTATTTCTGACGGCGTTTGAACCCTCACTAGCGGAGATTCTTGGGGCTCGTTATCGAACTCTGTGGTTTCCGTTCTTGTTGATGCCGCAGTCTGTGGTCGTTCCACAACATCAGATGGCGGGCTGAGTGGTGGGAAGCTGCCGGGGACGCCCAAGGTAGGAGAGTCAAGGTCCTGGTTGATGGAAGGCGTTTCTGGTCCGAAAGAGACGGGAACAAATGTACCCGGTGGTAGTGCTGCGGCGACATCGGCAGCCAGATAGTCGTCTTCAAGATCTTCTAGAACTGGAGAAGGTCGATCATCATGCGCAAAGCCTCGTTGCTCTGGTTCAAGGTTCCCTTCTGTATCTGGCGATAGACTGGGGGAATCCAATAGGTTCAACGCGTTATGCACCTCCTTAGCGGCATAAATCTCGGGCACATCCTGGGACTGATGCAGAATAGGAATCTGAGGAACAGGCGGGGAATCGGCGGTGTCGGAAACGGAGGGACCATCTGAATCCTCTGCAGGCCGTGCAGTGCCAAGATCCGGCGTTGAGGATACTGCGCCAGCAGCAGCGGTGGCACCACCACCAGTAGTGGTCACCGTAGCCTTTGCAGCAGCCTCCATTTCCTTGCGCCTTCGTTCCTTTGCTTTCTGCCGTGCTTCGTGCGCCTGGGTTTCGCGGATAGATTTGGTATAGGCGAGTCGAATATGCTCCCGGCGTTGCTCAAAGTCAATGGGCCCGACCGAAATCTTACGACGTCGAGCGGATGGCTCAGCGATCCTAGAAGGGGGATTGGCGGGATTTGGGGACTTTGCCTTCTCTATCGCCTTCATTCGGGAGCTTGCGGTGGAAGCGAGAGAGACGGGCTGGCGGGGTCTAGAGCTCCTCAGAGGAGGTGATAGCTTAGGAAGAGGTGCAATGATGTTAGCTTGCAGCCGTGTGTTGTTAGTCGGCGTAACCAGTGCCCGAGGGGCTGCTTTGCGCCCAGCAGTCGTCTGTATCGGTGTCTTTGCTCGCGTCGTGGGGGATTTCGCTCGAGCGGTCGGCGTGCCAGCCCTCGATGACCGGCCATTCGCTTGCGGACGCTTGATGGTAGATGGGGAATTAGAGCGCGTTGATGAAGGAGTTGTCGAATCGCTCGGCGAGCTGAGTTTTCTCACTGATCGCGGTAGCTTAGAGGCTGGAGTAGGCGTGGGACTATTAGAGACGGTCGGTTTTCGCGTCGCTGGCTTTTGCGAGGGATGATTTGCGGAGTGAGATAGAGGAGTGTCACTTTGCGAGCGCGAATGACCCTTTGGGGTTGGTTCTTGCATAGACTGGGCGTTAGCGACGTCGCCGTTGAGGCTGCGATACCAGCTACTTGGTGACGCAGGCTCAACAACATCTGGGTCAGATAAACTTCGGTGGTGGGTCCAGGGATGGTGAATGCTGGATTCGGACGTCCTTCGTGGGCGGGCGCCCGCAATTCCATGTCCAGCAGTGGAAAAATCGTGCCTCTCTGGCAGAACCTCACCAAACAAGAGACCTTGTGGACGAGTAGAGATAGGGGAGTTGGAGGAGGAAGGTGGATGCGGATGTGGATGCGGTTGTTGTTGTTGTTCCTGCTTCTGTGGCTTCAGATGTTGTGGGGACTTGGACCCAAAGTCGGCCGAAGACTTGGATGCATTCGGGTTCTCATTTGGGTGTCCACTAGCGACAGTTTGCGGTTTCCCGATACGACTGGCAAAGGATTGAGGGTTACTCGATACTTGATCCTCGGCCATGAATCTGGCTCTTTGAGAACGGGATGATTGTGCATTTGGAGTTGAGTTTGACGTCCCCGAGCCGTCACGCAATGCCGAATAAAAACCAGACGTTGCACCGTTTTGCTGCTGCGGACTCGCACCAAGATCCCGCCTAACCCTACCTGCAGTACCTGGATGCGCTGGACCACGAGGAATCGAAGATGCAGGCGCCGTGCCGTTTTGGTCGAAACGCTTCTTTAGGTCCCTCACGCTGGGATGCGAGGATGACGGCTTATAGCCTGGAGGATTTGGCCTGTTGTCGACCGGATTCGATGCAGAGCGCACGTTGGATCGGCTCGGGGAGAGGATAGGATGCTTGGGAGTCGAGCCATCACCGTTGGAGCGCAACGATGGTCGGGGGGTGGGAGAGGTGGCCATGGGGAGGGTTTCTGGATGATTCTGGAGGTGGAGTGCCCGGTAGCTCTGATAAAAGTCGTCGGGGTTCACGGGGGTAAAGGCATGTTGGGCGCGGGAAAGCGAATCGTGATCGTCGGCGCAGAAGGCAGAGAGGTCAGAGTAGGCGTTGTTTGCGTTTGGATGATGCACAGGGGCCGAGGGGAAAGAGTGGCCGAATTGCTGATCCGCCCCGTGAAGCTGCTCGAGTCTCAAGTCGGCAGGGAGTCGGTCGTGGGAGTAGGACCCGTCCCGGTGGTCACTATCGTAAGGGAAATGACGTTCGTGACCGTGATCGTGATCGTGATCGTGGGAGCGGTGATGTCGATGTTGGTGTTGTTGGTGAAGCTTGTGATGAGGCTCGAGGTGAGATTCGGCTTCCTGAAGGCCTGCCTGGAGGGCCATATCCATGCCGTTATTCATGGTGGCCTGAGCATCGATCAGGCTTGTCGAGCGTAACGACTGGTCAGGGAACAGAGACCCATGCAGCGAGCATCGATGCGTTGGCGTTTGGCGTGGTATTGAGTGAGCGAAGCTGTGTGTTGGATGCGGGCGTTGGCGTTGGCGTACTCCGCAGGCGTGAGCTTAGGTCCAGCAAATCTGGGCGGGCAATCAATGAGAGGCGAGAAGAGAGGAGGTATTGGAATTAGAAAACACCACGACCAGGGGGGCGAAAGTGTCACAGAGTCGAGTTGAATACTGAGAAGGTAGGATACCAACGGCTCGAGTGTTAGGGCGTGACCAAATTGGCTGAACAACCATAACAACTGGACGAGACCTATTTCCAGGGGCCGCCAACACTCTTGCACTCTACAACCTGGGGAGGGATAAGATGGGAAGTGGATTCTTTCTAGGAGAGGTTACTGTTGAGGTCGGCCGTCCAACTTGTCATTCCGTAGACCACAAGTTACCGGGGGGTCGCTTCTCTGAGTGGGCAGCCAGGGTAACGGACGGGGATCTTGCTGGCACGAGAAAGACGGACTGGGTGATCGACTTTTGGGGACACGCACTAGACGGCCGTTGAGAAAGGACGGATATGGTCTGAAAGATGATTATCCCGAAAGCACGAGCACAAGAGTGTCGGATGAGACTCGAGATGGGTGTTAACAAGAGCGAGGAGGAGGGAAAAAAAAAAAGGCGAATGCAAACAAACAAAATAAAACACGATGATGACAACAAACACGAGATTGCATGTGGTACTCGGGTAAGGTAAGGTATTCTGACTCCGCACTTTTTTTCTTATCGAGAGAGGGAGCGAGAGATGTGCTCGAATGAAGCACACTACCGAAAGATCGAGCTGCCCCTAAGGAGCCTTAGGGTTGTAGGCTAAATTTACATCTCGGGTACCTCTCTATCACCGGTAAAAGGTGCCTGAACTGAAGAAGACCGTAAGCCTGACTGGGCTTAGGTGGAAGGAACCTTAGAGCCTCGGGACAGGTAACCGGCTTTCTTGGCTTGGGGAGGTGTGGAGAGCGCCAAACTTCAAACTTGAGTTTCTTCTCTACAGTCACTTATGCGGCGGGTTGTACAACTAGAAGGAGCAAGAATGCCCCGCAAAGATTGGCCCGCCTCAGCTTCTTCTACGGGGGAATTTCAAGACATTTTCTTTCAGGGTGACTTCCATGGAGGCTTTTTCCCCTTCTGTGGTGCAGCGCGCCCCGGGCCTTCAGGTACCCGCCGTCCTCCCTGCATTGAATTACAAGCTGCGGGTGCAGTGGAGTTTTCAAGTCTGGGCATTGAGCAAGACGGGCATGGCCTCGCTTTTCCAGAGGGATCAAGACTTTTGCCTGTATAGGGAAAAAGTAAAGACTTGGACTGAAACTCGGAGCGGAAGAGGGACAAAATGAATATTAAAGATCTGAGCCAGAAAACTCGAGGCTGTTGAGGTAACGTGTCTCTAGACTGGTGCTGTGACAAGGCCATACACTGTTCTAGTTTGGCCTTTCTGTGACGCTCCATCTCAATCCCGAATGTTTCACGGCTAGTAGGGCTTCATACGCAAAGCGTTCAGTTCTTGAGCAACATTTGAGGCCACTAGAACTTGCATTGGTCTTGTTGTCTCCTCTTGTTATCTCGTCAGGGGTTGCGTTGCTCGCCTTATGAATAAAGAAAGTGTTTCGTGTGGGAGGTGATTTCCAGCCTCAATTCCATCTCTATTCGTTTGGGTTACCACATCCATCGTACGGTCAAAGTCTATTCAAGCCATTGATCCTTTATCTTGCGATGGAAACCAAAGCCTTCAGCCCTCCTGTTACTCGTGGAATCGCGACATGGGACATCCATCACGATTTCCCCTGGTCCCCATCCTCTCCAAAGTTGTGTTCCCCTCCCTCCCCTTTTTTTTCTCCTCTGCTACCCAAACTAATTACATGTTTTTCTTTTTTCCCCCGCCGTCCGACATCTAGTCGTGTGCTTCCATCGCTTACATATCTCAATCGAGAGTCAGATCCTAGATCTCTCACGATTGTTGTGTAAGGATTGCGGGTTTTTTTTTATATTCCCGTCACGGCCTCAATTCTTGTTCGTTGTATAGCAACATGCTGCTGCGTGAAGGATCAGCTTCTATTTCCAGGGGCATGCAATCCTAGCCTACCAAATTGATAGCATGTCTCTTTTATTTCACCAGCATCCCATGATCTAGAAAGTCTGCCATCTTCCCTGATCGTGCACCTTGTGACCTGTGCTTTAAACTAGAATTTGTAAAACTGGCTGGGGTCACCATGACGAAAGACGAAAACTCTTTTCATCACCCTTATCAACGCGATGTGAGCTCTTCAGTCTCCAGTCTCCAGACCTCCAGACAGCGAGCGCATTGCAGTCGTCGATCCGGGGTCCCATGTAAATCGTCCAATTTTCACTGATCGTACCATGTGTTGCCTTGGGATTTGTTTGTATTTCTTCTAAAATGAGTTGTCCAGATACCGGATTTCCTCCGCTTTCCCCCGGTGTTACCCCCTTGCATTGTGTTCCCCAATGTGTCAAATGTAGCATCACCGTCCACATGCGAGCGAAAGGTAGCAGTATTCAATGTCGCTCGCTCATGGCGTGGGCGGCTTGATCGAGATAGCCGAAGTTTACTTGTTTCGTACCTGCGTAACTCGATGAGACATGCTTCGTACTAATATGTCGAATAATTATGAGCGCCCATGGTGAGTGATCATGATGTTGTTCCGGTGCAGTGACGATCCTCCGTCGTGTTGGCGTGGATGTGTACACCAGCCACGTTCAAGACCGAGCCACAGTGGAACCCTCTAACTGTGGGGCATCTTCTATATGGCTTCCAGAGCAACATCCCAAGTAAATACAATATTCAACCACACCTCCGTCGCGTAACGACTCGCCATACCATGATCTGTCAGCATGACTTCGATTTCCAAGCGGAAGAAGAGCTTCTGTGACGCGTCAAACAACAAGAAATCAAAGACTTCAGCGACTCACAGTGCTGTTCGGCGCGACTTGTTAGAGCGCTCATATGCCAGCATAACCACACTCAGGGAGCATGTTCTCTCTAAACTACCAGGCAGTTCTCGACTTCGACGCAAGAAAATAGCTTCTTTGGGACAAGGAGATCAAGTTGGACAGGTTGAAGCCAATCTGGCTCACTTGCTTGATACATCACTCGTCTGTTGTCATGCACCACGCCCTGGCGGTTCTGATGACACAACCTGGGAGCAGTTTCTATCCTTTTCCCAGCGAGGAGATGAGTCTTATGTGTCGCTCTCTGATGGAGTAGCGGGCTCTATATACTCGCAGTCAGAAGTAGATTCCGAGGTTTCCTCCAAATTGGCTTGCTGTTCACTAACAGCCTCTAGATCGTCGACTTTTCTGTATGGCTTCTTTTCTCTCGCGACCAGAGTCCTGGTCGGCGGCCAAAACACTTGCTATGTGATGGCTTCAGACGAAGCCATGGCCCGGGTGATCAGGGAAAGACAAACATTCCAGGTGTTTTTAGTCTCTATCCCAACTCACATGTTCGAGCTCTTCGAGAAGACCCCTGGCCTCAGTTACTGGCTCTCCTTGGCCAATCCGGAGAAAGAATTATGGTTGGAATGATTATTGATTCTTCTATTTATATAGCGCTTGATGCAGGGTTTCACAACTACCACCAGCTCACAGGTATGATTTCTTGACATGGTGAATGATTTCATACTTATACGCCTCAGGGGTACCGCTCTCTGAACTTGATCTGCCAGGAGGCGCAGCCTCTCTCACAAAGGCAAACTCAAACGAGCTTCGAAAACCAGCAGACGTTACGCTGGTGAGAAGTAGAATCTTCTACGCGAAGCCATCTCTTACCGCAAAGGGAACTATCCAGTCGGGACTCAAACATATCCGTAAGAGTGCTCCATTGAGTGCCAGTGTCAGCTGCTAACCTTACCTAGATGTGCTCAATAGATTCCGTGCTGCCCGTTCTCAGAGCTCAGAATCAGGTGAAGCCTCCTCAACAAGCGTTGAACAAAGGCAGAACACCATCAAGATCATGATGTACATGTTTCCTCGACAATTCGGACTGCACAATGTCTTCACGTCGCCGGTTGACGTGTCAAAAACGGCACAAAAGTTTCACGACTACACATTGCGAGAAGAGGAAATCACTCCTTTTTTTCTTCCAAAAGCTGGTGAAGAACCCGTTCAACTGCCCAAGTTGCCCAAGAGACTGCGCGGCGGACCGGAAAGGTTGATCGAGCGACTACAGACCAGACACAGTCGTTGCTCCTATGTCGAGCTTTTGAAACATTATTGTCCTTGTGCCTTTGACAAGCCAGCGCGCCCTCGCAAGCCCAAGTCGCGAAAGGAAGTGATATCGTCAACTATGCGGAACATGCCACAGGTCAACCCATCAGCCACGCAACAACACTCACGTAACACTCCCGAGAAACAGACTCGCAAGGTTGCGAGCACACAAGTTCCTGATGTTCTCGACTACAGCGCCCTCGTAGACCTCGCAACCCCGACTTCCCATGTCTCGGCATTCTGTCAAGCAGTGTTATCCAAAATCATTCCCGATCAATTCTGGGGAGTTGAGGAAGCGCAGAAGCATAACAAGGCCATGGTTATGCGCAAAGTAGACCATTTCATCAAACTGAGACGCTTTGAGACAGTATCGCTCCACGAGATGCTACAAGGCGTAAAGGTAACACCGCCCTTTGCAGTGTCCCGGAGAACCATGTAGGACTGACTCGGATCAAGATTGCAGATATAGCCTGGCTTCAGCCTCCCGGATCAAAGGACCAAAAGTCATGCAAGACCGACACGGAAAAGCGACACGAGATATTTGCCGAATTTCTCTATTTTGTTTTCGACTCCATTCTGATACCCCTTGTCCGCAACAACTTTTACGTGACGGAGTCCAACGCTCACCGTTACCAAATATTCTACTTTCGCCATGACATCTGGAGACATGTGTCTGAGGTGTCCATGACAGGCCTGAAGGCCAGCATGTTGGAAGAGGTCAAACTTGACGATGCTGTCAAGATCTTGCAGTCGAGAAGACTGGGCTTTAGCCAGATTCGTCTATTACCAAAGGGCGATAAACTCCGTCCCATTACGAACCTCAGACGCAGGACCGTCGTCAGCCGAGGGCTTTCAAAAACGCTGGGTCCTAGTATCAACACTATTCTAGGGCCGGTCCACAGTCTATTGAAGCTGGAAAAGGTGAGTGAAGCTACTGGGAATTAGAATAAGGCCTAACATCTCTAGGACATCAACCCAGGCAAGCTCGGTTCCACCATGTTCTCCGTCAGCGACATCTACAACCGACTCAAGAACTTCAAAGACACAATAGGCATAGACCACAGCAAGCTATATTTTGCCAAAGTCGACGTCACGGCAGCATTCGACACAATTCCCCAGGAAGCCGTCATCGACCTCATGTCCTCCGTCCCCAGCCACAAGTACTACACCATCATGAAGCACGTAGAAGTCAAGCCCGGAGAGCGGGCCCTCGACAGAGACGCCACGAAACCTATCCGCAGATGGCACGCGACGGCTCTGGCGGAGAGGGATTCGTCGCGCTTCCCCGCAAAGATGAAGACGGACCTGGCGCGCAAAAGGAAGAACACGGTGTTTGTGGACAGCGCTCTGCAGAGGATACACAGTACTCCTGAACTTGTCCGTCTGCTGAAAGAGCATGTCGAGCAGAATCTCGTAAAGGTGGGGAAGAAGTACTACAGGCAGAGAAAAGGGATTCCACAGGGGTCGGTGCTGTCGTCTTTTCTCTGCAACTACTTTTACGCCGGTCTCGAGCATCAGCACCTCGGCTTCTTAGCAGGGCCCGACACTCTTCTCCTCCGTCTCATCGACGACTTTCTCGTCATCACGCTGGACAAGTCCAAGGCCGTCAGGTTCGTGAACGTCATGCACGGCGGTCTCCCGGACTATGGCGTCGTTGTCAACCCGGGCAAAACGCTAGTCAACTTTGACGTCTCTCGGGATAATATGCAGATCCGCAGAGTTGAACAGACTGGGTTCCCGTATTGTGGAACTCTTATCAACTGCCAGACACTAGATATTACCAAAGATCGTCAGAGAGATGTTGGAATAGGTGTGTTTCCCCGTACGTCGCGGAAAGATGGACTTGCTGACATTTGTCAGATATATCATCCTGTTTGACTATAGATTTCAGCCGCGCCCCTGGTCAGAACTTCCAGCGCAAAGTTCTCAGTAAGCAATAAACGCACACCCGCCAATATTGAGTTACTAACCATCACACAGACGCCTTCAAGATCCAGTCCCATCTCATGTTCTACGACACAGCACACAACTCAATCCGCACAGTCCTAGCATCACTCCACGGAGCCTTTTGCGAAACAGCCAGTAAGATGTGGGCGTACCTCCGGTGTCTAGGCAAAGCGCAACATCCTAGCAGTGAACTAGTTGCTCGCAAGTCTCCCCATAACTTGTGGTTTACAGCGTTATAAGCTAACATGACATGGGGGAAAAAAGGCACAATTATCAAAGTCGTGGATGTAGCGTTTCTGCTATTGACTAGCAAGTCCCGAACGATGCGATATCCTCAGTATACGTGCGGTATACGAAAGACGCAAGTCGCCTTGTGAGTTAAAACCATCAACCCCTTTTCCATACCTTTGTGAAGGGCTAGTGACTGATTAAGAGTAGAACTGCCTGTGAGGCTTTCATCAAAGTCTTGACCAGAAAGCAGGCCAAGTACGGTCAGGTAATAAGCTGGCTTCGAAAGGAGGCAGAGAAGCTTTCGTCTGGAAAGGCGTGGACTGGAGCAGGTCATGGAGATATGTTCTAATTCGTGTGTACGTAAAGATTGGTTCATGGTTTAGAGGCTCGTCCAGACGTCTATCCCATCCATCCATCCAGTCCTCACCCATTGCCTACGCCAGAAAAGCAAACACCTATCTGAGTGGAGGTTCTAATGCAACACATAAACACGCGATAGATTTATTCCAAATCTTGAACCCCTGATGCTCTTGATATGCTCAAATCTGCAAGCCACTCTTCCACCACTTCTCATCCGAGTGCCAGGAGGGGAAAACAGAGCGACCCCATCGCCACCAGTTATCGTCAGGGTGGCCGAATCCTGCCATACGCAAGAACGAGAATGGGACAGGTTCCAACAGCCAAATCCCTGCTGACGCCATATCGGAAAGGAACGGACGCGATGTAAGTTGCAACCAAGCCATGGTAAACACCAGGTTTAAAAGACGGCGGACAACACGTGGTGTCTGAGGAACGTGCGCGTCGATTAACTTGTTGAAAAAAAGCTGTATCAAGACGCCTGGAGGCTGGAGGAAAAAGAATACAGGGGCGTGCCAGATGCGCGTGCTACGCATGCTGGACACGCTGCCGGCGGCATGCAGCATACCTGACTGTAAGAAGGAGACGAGCGAAGCGACAAATTGGGCTGAGATGGATTGTTTGTCAAGGTAACCGTGCCTGACCAGGTACCGCGCTGGAGCAACGAACTGAGCACGGAATGTCTGGTGCCACCATGAACCCCACCATCCTGCGAGACCTTTATCAAGGACCTGGGAGAAAGAACCGAATATGGAGGTATACTGCCAGAATTCACCACGGACGGGGAATGAGTACCTGAAGAAGTAAAATTGGATGATGTCGTGAACGTTGAAGATTGCCTGTAAGGCACTGTAGATGCCAGCCAAACCGACGATCTCGCGGTAAGTGAATAGTAACCACCCGGGCAAGCTTCGCAAAAAGGGGTTGAGTTCGAAACCATGGCCAGGGCCATAGACAAAGTAAGGGTCTTTCATCATGAAAACGGCGAGAAAGTCGAGAAGAGGGTACATGATGACGAGGATGCGAATGCGTGACCACAGGAAATCGCTCTTGCTAACGGGACGCCGATAGCCGCTCTGAGTGATGACTGGCATATTGTCGAAGGATACTGCATCGCCAGGGAAGATCTCATGTGGTATGTCCGGGCGAGGTACTGACGGAATGGATGAGTTCCAGCCTGAATCCTGTTAGTAAATTTTACGGAGAGAAGCAGTCATGAATGCCTACCGATGAGGCGGAAACTAGTTGCCAAATCCATGGTCCAGTTGAACCTCTCCCAGAATGTTCCATTGTCGGGAAATGGTTGCCAGACATAGACTGTGCTGGATGGCGAATTATCCAGCTGTGAATCTTTGATCGCTCCGTTGGAGGAAATAGTCGCAGTGTTATCCAGCCTACGATGTCGTAGGCCATTCTCTTCAGGCGTCTTGCCGTTGGCCTGTACTGGTGGGCCATCAAACGCGGTGCTATCATCGAGGTCCTTCTTTTCAACCTTGACTACCCTGGCGAATTCGAACTGTGGCCGGGTCCAGACCAACAGATTCATGGCCGACATGATACCCCAGGTGCCCATAAGTCCTGCTGCGTAGGCGCAGGCGACATTCATGCTCGACACAGTGCGTATCAAGTTGATGTCAAAGACAAATACAAAAGCTAAAACCAGCCATCGCGCATGAAAAAGCCAAGGCCGGTTGGTGTGAGCAAAGGTGAGGTATAGAGGAGTTATGACAAAAGGCCCAAGAAGACAGTATGGAATGACGAGAGGTTCACGGATTCCTTTTGCGACGGAGCTGATGAAGGCATCTCTGTACTCGGCGCGAGCGATGTCTCCCAGATCTGGTAGGATATGAGGTAAAAGTGTCGGAACCATGACAGGCAAGCTGTCTTTCAGGGTGTAAGTTATGGTTTGGTGTAATTTTGTAGGATGGTGTCCAAAAAGAGTAACGGTTGGACGTGGCCACCGCCTCGCAGTGTTGTGTGAGGAATGGCAGGGTTAGCTCCAGGATCTCGATATCATGACACAGAAGGTGGCTGGTAAATTGAAGGTTTGTGGGAGGCGATTATGTGAGCCGACGAGCGGTTCGAAGTGTTTCAAGAGAGATTAACGTTATACGAGAATAAGTGACGAAGTGATTTGCCGAGACTGTGGATATGAATGGATATAAAGAAGCAAACAGGCCAAGATTGTTAAAGCAAGGCCATCTGGGTTAGAAAAAGAAGAAGAGAATCGTGGAATCATGGAATCATGGATCTGGATAAATCGGTTGTGATGACGTTGTGGAGAAAATATCCGAAAAATGTCCAAATTCTTCGTTCCTGCTCTTATAAAAAGAGACAAGATTACCTAGGTACTGTAGAACGAGAAAGAGCAAATGCATGCAACTGGCAAAAGCATGACTTAGTCAGCCCAAGGAGGCTTCGTGAAGCCACAAGAATGCAAGTGCTGCCAGCAGATTATGAAACATTAACACGATAATACAAAGATAGGGAAGGCACTCTCCCCGCTGACGTTGGACAGCCTGACGCAGGCGCAGGTTGGGAGTGCCACGAAGCAAGCCCGCGGAGGCTGCGACAGCCACCTGATGATGAACAACTCAGTCAAACCGTACAGGGAAGCATCACTCGGGAAACAACCTCATAACGGGTTTGCTATTCTTGAGACGTCCCATTCTTAGAGCTTAGACACATATCAGCGTTTTTGTTTTTATTTTTTTACAACATTGACGTCTTCATATCTGCAGCTGACGCAGTCTCCCTCCAGGCCTCATGTCTAGGAGCCTCATGTCCAGGACTGACCCAACAGTTGTGGTTAGTCATGCTTCTTCTGAAACGTGATGCTACGGTTGGGTGGATGATGTTGCAGGCCCTGGGAGTCTGGAACCGGAGCCTGGGCTGCTTATCTCTTGGCTTTAAAGGTCCCTATAAATCAGTTCGCTCAATAACACATTGGAGTAACTTCCAATCTCACTTCTACATATCGCCATTCCTTGTAACCATTCTTTTCGGATTATTCATTACTCCTTACTACTACTACTAACTCTAATAGAATATTGTTACTACGTTGCCTGCCTTTAATCCCTACAGCCAAACATTCGATACAATTCTCCGCATCGGTCGTCAGTTTTGTCCGACTCTCGGAAACTTTTCAAACAGCTTCAGATCAGGCCTCTGTTGTCAGCCTCTGCAGCCATTTTGAACAACTTAATCTGAAGCGGTGAGGTTTACGACTACGGTCCGAACTACCTGGCCAAAGATGGAATCAACCTCGGATACCCAAAACCGCACTACCACTCCCATACACCGGGCCTGCGATGAGTGCAGTAAGTGACCCGATTACAAGCTCCTTGTTCGCCAATCTATCCGGCACAATGCACACTGCTCGGAGACTTATCGCTTGGCTATCTATGTAGGGGCTCGGAAACTTGCATGCTCCAAAGACCTAGAGGGATGTTCCCGCTGCAAGAAAGAGGGTATTAAGTGTTATTACTCGCCTCAAAAGCCCATGGGGCGTCCTCGCAAGCGCCGGCATGTTGATGAATCTCAAGAGCCCCTGACCCAAGAGATGTCTACATCCTCCCACAAGACTTCCATACCTCAGCCTGCGACTACATTCCAGCAGAACGCCTATCCATATCTACAAACTCTACAGCCCTCACATGCCGACAGCTATAACGCCCAAGACCAGTCTGGGTTCCAACCTCCGTTGTATACTGATCCCCTTGACACAAGCCTCAGCTTTCTAGACGACTCTGCTACACCGAATCTGGAGTTTTGGGATCTATTGCCCACCAACTACCTAAATCCTATCCCTACTGCTGCTCTCGCGGAACCTCAAATCTCCTTACAAGATGAATCAGGGCCCGATAGACCACACTCCACCTATCGTATGCCCTTGGGAGGCATGGACTTGATTGGGACTATTAACTTTGATGAACCCGCCCCGTCACAGGAAGCGGTCTCCAAAGACATCACTGAATCACTTCAACAGTACTTGTCACACCACCAAGCCCTGCGTCAGACTGACAAGAAAGCCCCAACGTCACCTGATTCGACTTTTTGCAGCGATCATGATACCTCGATTGGTTCCCTCAAGGACGGTGCTGCTACACCTCCGCCAGTCGCCATGCGTCCTGTTCCCAATGTGAACTGCGGTTGCTTGTCTTCCCTTTACCTTGCCATCGACTCTCTTTCAAGACTGCCAGGCCAAGTTGGTCCGGCCATGCGCGTTGCTAGAAACGCTATCAAGGTCGCTCACGATGCTGTCCAATGCCCCATATGTCTCGGGTCAACCGAGGACGAATTGCACGTCGTACCTCCGATCCAGTCCTTCCAGAACCTCATGTTACTCGCGACTCTCATTCCCTCGGCCTGCAACGCTTACGCTACGATCCTCGAAATGGTGGACGCGGAGACGGCTGCCGCCAAGAAAGAAGACCGGACATTCTGGTTCACTTTCAAAGAACTTGGGGGTCTTTGGGGGTACCTTTTTAATTCTGAAAATCGTTGTAGTGTCATGGATAACTACAACAACTCAACCATGGCTCCCGACCTGTGGAGGGCGACCATTCGCGCACTGCTCCGCCTCGATGTATACGGCATAGAAGGATTGGATCATATGCCCAAGAAGAACACGTACATACAGCTGGGACTTAAAGACGTGGTCAAGCGCTTGGAGGAGCGCAGCAACAAGCGTCACGATGCCATCGAAAAATTCGTTGCTTCGGGACAGGTGTCCAAGACCATGCATACCGGAGTGTTGTACCCTAAGGAGCAGCCTCCTCCAGAAGACCGGGCCTGTCTCAAGATCTTGGCGACGGCAAGAATTGCCCTGGAGAATCTCGTTATCGCATAGACATGACCAGATAGCTTCGCATGACCAGATGGATACCAACTCTCTGTTTCCATGAACTCGTGACAAGTACAATTGGCTCTGTCAACCATTTATAGACAAAACAACCTGTTGCCGTAGTTATTCCCTAGACGCATCCAAGAACTTAGCCTGGCTTGATGCTTCCTCTGCCGTACCAAAATGACAACTCCATACATGCATGCAGCCTATGCGCCTCAAAACATCGCCTTCCAAATAATCGTAAAAGTCCATACATGGTATAAGTTGGAAACGCCGCCAATAGGATACTTTCTGCCCGGTGATATCTGGCTTACTCTTCGTGTTCGACCATCGACAACACATCAAGCTCTTCACGAACTATGCGTTCGAATTCCTCCCGATCAATGCCCGAAGCTCGCGAAAGCATGTATAGACTGCGGATGCTACGCGAGACGTGTTTCTTGACACCAAACTCGCTCTGCTCTCGCTGTCCAGCAGTCGCTTCAAGCTTGGCGACCGTTCCTGAACCGTTGGAGCTTGCGCTCGAGGCGGGACGGGGGTGGACCAGGGCAGAGTGACGATCTGCGTCGTCTCCGTTCTGAGTCGGGCTTGACTCGCTCTTGTCGAGCTCAGCCAATGTCCAGGCGCCCTGAGTCTCGTTAACTTCCGTGGCTTCGGCAGCGTTGTTGCTCATCACACGGCCGAGACCAAGTGGAGGGTCGACCTGCAACTGCCGGGCAGCCTCTTCCTCGTCAGGATCGTGGTTATCCATTGCAGGCTGCACGTCATCGTATTGAGCATAGTAGTTGTCTTCGGCTGAGGCTGTTCGATGATCGCCGGGCTGAGAAGCGGGCTTCGGAGGAGCGGGAGATTTCTGGGCTGGTGTTTGGGCGGGAGTCGCATCATAACGGGCCCAATAATCGTCATCGTCGTCTTCTTCGTCATGCTGGTCACCATGACTGCTACAGGGAACATCTAAGCTCTGCTGAGCCTGGTCGTCCACTTTTGGAGTCGTCTCCTTTTTTGTCTGGCCTTGTTGGAATTGACGCTCAGCCTCTGCGATGTCTGCAGCTCCACCAAATTGTGAGAATGGTGACGACTGATCAGGGACGGTGACCTCGCCAACTCTCCAACCATCACCGCCACCTTCTTGATCATTGACACAGTAAACAAGCTGGAAGGCCAACTCGTGACTGGGAAGTGCAACAAATGCCTGGATAGTTTCGTGATCGACTCGTCGGTACCGGATTTCGGCTTCGTAGTCCCAATCAACCTCGACCTCGCCGGATACAGGATGAGGCTCAAGGCCGCCTTTTTGAGCCACTTCGACTAGCCTGGCGGCCTTGGCCGTATCGTAGCAGAGTAGACGAAGCCATGGGTCAGTGCTGGTTGTCGAAAAAATGTTGACTCTCTGACGTAGTATCGGGGACAGCAGTGGTAGGACGCCGGGCGCGGCTTGCGTCGAGACAGCGGCGGGCACGAGAGCGGGAAGCAACGGCGTAATAATCTGAGAAGCGTCCAGAGGGGGGATAGAGGTTGCCATCATGAAGGATTGTGAAGGTTGTGTCGGAGGCGGTGATCGTGGAAGGTTGTGTGATGGAGCTAGGTAACACAGGGCAGACAAAATAGGTTTCCCAGTCTGTAGCCTGACCTACACGCCTTAACAATGCCCAGGATCGCCTTTGTGTAATATCGAGATCGTCCGTTGCCCTTGGAGGAATAGACTTCACATCCAAGTCCTCGTCGAAGGTCAGGTCGTACCGCGAATGAACAGTTATTTTGAAAGCTACCTTGTTAACACGTGCAGTGAGGTAGTACAAGGATGAGGAGGGGTAGGTCTAGAGATAGGTTTGTTGAAGTGGGGATATTTAAGAGAGTGATAAAAGATGGAACAGTTTGATAGAGTACAAAAAGTAAAGAGGGAAGAGAACATTAGAGAGGGGAAATAGGAGGAGATATAATATATTAATGACAGGCAAGTGACGGAAAGAGGAAAGGAGCCCATCGTCAGCGGACTGCATCAAGTGACATGCTTCCTCATGGCCGACGGCAAGAGCATCGGGAAGCTGGACAAGCTTACAATAGGTGCCAGCGGGGTTGAAATGCTTAGCCAATAAGACAGCGGAAGAAATGACAACCACTCAAGCATTTTAATTACGGAGTCGCTATTCAAAAGGTTCATGCAAGTTTTCCTTCCAAAAGGGAGGCGTTTCTTTTCGGTTCGGGGCAATGGAAGCTAACAAAACTACCACTGAGCCATGAGGCTTTTGGAGGATACCGTGTGGGTTTATATTCATCTCTCCGGTGGTTGGCTCCAGCGGGCCGAGCCTGTGGGGGTTAAACACCCCCTGGAAGCTCAGTTGTCCTGGGGGGAGATCTTATTTTGGTGATGGGATTATGGATGTTTCTTTTATTTGTCTCCCTCGGCTCAGAATAACCCCGAGGGCTAGTTATTTCAAGCCGAGAGGTAATCGGACAAGGGCACATGCTTTGCTCTATTATGTGGACAAGAGATATTTCGTTTACTTTTTACTCTTGCAAACTCCAATGTTTTTCTGATTGTTCCATGATGAACAACATCGATACTAATACCCAACACCGCCAACACCCATCGCAACCCGTCCCTTAATTCGTTCCCCCTGTTCACTGTTCGTCATGGCGTCACACTCCCATCACCTACTCTTTTTTTTTTTTTTTTGCGCCAGCGACATGTCCCTGGGCCACGGGATTCAATCCCCGTGACACAATGACTGGCACACGACAGTAACACATTTAGGTTCTTGACGCAAATTCACTGTTACTAGGAGTTATTCGTCAAATGGTCTCTCTCTGAACTGATTGTTTTTCGCCTGACAAGAAATACTTCCAACTTTGTATTGCCCATTCCCGTTTGCGCTACTCGGTACAAATCTTCCGAAAATTCCGTCGCTTTTCTCACCCGAGCCCACCATCAGGAACTTTTCCTCCCATTTCTTCGCCTTCCACGACAAAAGCATCAAATTCAAATTTTCTCGATACAATTATTGCGTTGTACGGAACGTTGCTGAGTTTACTATTGACCTTCGTTCTGGACTGCATGCATGACATCTCGAGAAGGTCACCGCCTCAAGGATGAGGTACGATCGCATTCTCCCCATTATCTTTTCGAGTCACTAACAATGTATAGGGGTCGCGACTCCAGGTCGTTTCGGCGGGCGCGATAGCTGGGCTGGTCTCCCGGTAAGTTCTGATGCATTGCATTCTTCAAAAAAACATAACACTCATCAGCATTGTCCAGCTTCATCGTCGCTCCTCTCGACGTCATCAAAATTCGCCTCCAACTCCAAACACACGCCTTTGCCGATTCCTCCGCCTCGGGCCCTCCCTACCGCGGTACCCTCGCCACATTTAAAGAGATCCTCCGGCACGAAGGCATACCCGGGTTCTGGAAAGGGAACATTCCCGCCGAGCTTCTCTACGTTTGCTATGCCGCGGCGCAATTCGCAACGTATCGATCCACCACTGTCTTTCTCCAGACCGCGCTTCCCACACGATTACCAAATTCGGCGGAGAGCTTTGTCGCGGGTGCGGCTGCCGGTGCTGCTGCGACGAGTGTTACATACCCCCTTGACCTGTTGAGAACACGGTTCGCGGCACAGGGAAATACTCGTGTTTATCAATCATTGCGTAGCGCCATATGGGAAATCAAGCGTGACGAGGGTTGGAGAGGCTTCTTCCGTGGGATAGGACCTGGTCTGGCTCAGATCGTTCCTTTCATGGGCATGTTCTTTGTCGCCTACGAATCTCTACGCGATATTTTCCACCGATTTCACATGCCATGGGGCAGCGGAGATGCTACAGCCGGTATGCTCGCCAGCGTCATGTCAAAAACTGCCGTTTTCCCGCTCGATCTCGTCCGGAAGCGCATACAAGTCCAAGGACCCACGAGAAGTCGATACGCGTACGAGAATATCCCTGAATACTCCACAGCGAGAGGAGCGATACAGTCAATATTGCGGAGGGAGGGGTTCCGTGGTTTATACAAGGGACTGCCGATTAGTCTTGCTAAAGCGGCGCCCGCGAGCGCTGTGACGCTGTGGACGTATGAACAGAGTCTGAATGCCATGCTCGATTGGGATTCTGGGAGGGAAGAGGTTATCCAGGAAAGACTTTAAATAAAATATGCATGTAATAATTAACGACTAATATGCCATATAATGATTCAGTACTATGTGCCACAGCATGAAAGTCCTCTGTTAGTCTATTTTTGTGTCGTCTATTCAAGAAACTCAACTCATGTTGACCCATCTAAACATCGAGTCCCGCATTCGTCACGTCAGCCCTCTCAACGCATCTCTCAATCTCCTCCCAGAATTTAGCAACGTCCAGTCCACGCGGGATCCTGACACCCTCCTCACCAGCGGGCAGCAGCTCCGCCAGAGTTCGCCCCGTCTGCTTCCCCACCTGGGCCTCCTCAAAGGTTCCCTCGGTGATGACGGTGACCTTGAAGCGCTCCTTGACGTCGGCGGTGTCGCCCTTTCGTGCGTCGTACTCGAAGAATGGAATCTCGGCTTGTGTGCCGATGAGGACGGCGGCGACGGCTAGGGGGTCGTGTAAGGGGGGGCCGGCGGTGATGCCAAAGGTGTCGCTGCGATGAGTTAGCTTTCTATACCTAACAAAGTTGGGAAGCTGGGGAACTGACGCATATGTCTGGGCGAAAAAGTAGAGAAGCTCGACGAGCATGGTTCGCAGTGCTGTCCTTCCAGGACCGCTCTTCTCACCGGTCGGGCCATATAGGAGCATCTCTCTGACCTCGGGTGTAGCAAGAACCTGGTGGCTCAGATCCAGGGGCACAACGACTGTCTTTGCCGCGATCTCCTGGGTGTGGAAAACAGTAGCGGCGGCCTCAGGATCAACAAGAATGTTGAACTCGGCCCAGGGCGTGTAGTTGCCGACTCGAGGCTTTCCATCCACCATGCCCAAGGGAGCATCTGAGAAACCGCCACCGAATGAACCACCCATGAGACTCAGCCCCTTGATGTGGGCGATCAATTCGGGGTATTTACGGAACAGAGCTCCAACGTTTGTGAGAGCACCTGTAGCCACGATCCAGGCAGTCCCAGGTGCCTGTAGACGGAGGGCCTCGGCCATGGCTTCGACGGCGGGGATAGACGACGGGGCCGCAAGAGGCTTCGGCAGAAGATCGGTGCCGTCAAGACCGGAGACACCGTGAATGTCCGTGGGGGCATGGAGGGCGGGGCGCTCGAGGGCTTTGCCCAGACCGATGTAGAGAGGGATCTCTTCATGTTTGCCGATGGCGGTGAGAAGAGAGGCTGCATTGTAGGTTGTGTTCCTGAGAGCGTTAGTCGATAGGTGAAAATGGAGGAAGTGAATGTAAAGTACTCTAGAGATGCGTTGCCAAAGACAGTTGAGACGCCGAGAAGCGTGATGTTGGGATTATAGGCGGCGAGGAGTATGGCAAAGGCGTCCTAGAAGATGGTGAGTGCTCGTCCAGCAGAGAGTATGGGACAAATGCATGAATGGCTCAGTGTCGTCTCACGCCACATGTCCTGATGCGACGCAAGCTTGAGGCATCATGAGTTTGAGAAAACGTACATCATGACCTGGATCGCAGTCCAACCAGACGGGAATGTTTTGCGAGGAAGACATTATCTTTGTAGGTAAATATACAGGGCTAAGTGATGGAAAGTATACGAATTGTAGTAACTAGATAAATGTACGATCCAATCAATAATTCATCGTTACAATTCTCAGGTTGGTTGAAGGTTACGATGTTTTAGAAATCTTGTGAGCTCAGCTGGGAGAGTTAATAAATGGCCATTCTGACGTGTGAGATGTGGGGGTTCTTTAGTGCATCGAGGGGCGAGCCTTCCCTTCATTTTATGTAAAGACCCCTAAAATGAACCTCCAATAACCATGACTATCAACTGTTCGAATTCATACGCTAACATTATCTATTATTCATAAAAGAGCAAGAAGCAGTGGCTGGACAATAACCCACTGATTCCTTACACAGCTTCCTATTCCAGCGTAGGGTCTCTCTTGCCAAGGGCACGTCCAACACCATCAAGATAGTTACTGTAGTTCCGTAGTTCCGATGGCCGAGAAATCCGGTTCCAGGGCTTCGGATTCAGCGGGGGAGGCCGTTATAACGGTTGCGCCCATCTCCGGCCTCCGTCCCCTTTTTTCTTGCTGTCATGATTTAAAAAAGAAGTTTATGGCCGGATCAGTCCGGGGTCAAATGTCATGACTTCTTGCGCTGCTCCATAACTCTCAACACGTCGTCGGCGTTGTTAGCATCGCCTTTTCGCTTCTTGGGACCTCGCTTTCTCTTGGCCTGACCGCTTTTGCCTTGTCCTTCGCCGTCGTCGCCGTCTTCGCCCCAGACCGAGAGCTTGATGCGACTTTCGTCAAAGTCCTCCTCGTCAGCGAAGCGACTTGTGCCGAAGCCCATGTCGAGATCCTCGTCATCTCGGTCTGCCATCTGTAGTAGTTTCTTGCGGCGTTCTTCCATGGCCTTGTTTCGTGACTCCTCTTTTTCTTCCTCGTCCTCGTCCTCGTCTTCTTCGCCGTCACCCTTGTCCTTCTTGATTGGATTGAGTGCTGCTGCACGCTTAATAGCTGCCATGATCGCTGGGTCAGACATAGACGGTGCCTTGCTCTGCTCCTCTGATACAAGACTTGTCTTTGAGCCTTGGAAATAGTTGCGCGACGCTGCAGGAGGTTGGGGTTTTAGTAATGGTGGTTCTTCGACTTCGCGCTCATCCTTGCTGTTCTCCGTCTTGGTCTTCTTGGTGTCTGCTTCATCTTCGTCAGAATCAGAACCTGAGTCGTCCATGCCGGCAAGAGGATCGTAGTCGTCGCCAACACCCTCGAAGATATCAACATCTTCCTCTTCTTCCGGTTCCTCCTTCTTCCTGTACTGCTCTGGAACCTCCATACCCAGAGGCTTTGCATCTTTGTCCGGCATAAGGAGATCATTGTGATTCGACGCATCGTCGTTATTTGCGCCGGGCTGCACTTTTCGAATCTTTCGCTTCTCGTGACCATCTTCATCCACAATGATCAATACTTGCCGACCCTTGCTGTCGATTTCCATCCGTGACCCAGGCTTTTGTTTGGCACCGACTTTCTTGAACCTGTCGCCCAGTAAAGATTGTTGCTCAGCTTTGGCTGCTGCTCGTGCTGCTTTCAGCTCAGCTAAGATCTGATCTCGTGTTCTCTTCTTCCCTGGTGCAAGCGAAACCGTAGAGACCTGCCCTTTCTTCTTTTCCGCCTTGTGCTTTTCAATCGCCTGAACTTCCCGTTCTTCTAGTTGATCGAATTCGTCGTCAACATCCTCTTTCTCGGCTACGTCATCTTTCGCCTCGAAATCTCCCTTCTTTTCTTCGTAGACATCTTCGCCGCGTCGGACTCGTTCCAGAAGCTTGAAATCAAGACCTTTAACGAGATGTGTACTGCTTAAGTCTCCGCCTGCGATCTCGGACCTCCGTTTTTCGAATGTCTCCTGGTCTATTTCTTCGTCTTTGAGCTGCTGCTCTAGCTCTTTGAGTTTTTCCGCTCGCTCATCGGCCAGTTCCGCTTCGCGATCCTTGGCTCGGTCGACATATCCGTCCGCCAACTTGACTCCCCTCGGGGTGAATGACTTGAACTTCTTTTGGGGTCGATTTACGTTGTTCCGCTCGGAAAGTTGTCGTGCAAAGTCTGACTGGGCTCCTCCAACTGCCCGTCTATTGTATATTAGCACGCGATTCATCAACTGGCGCAACTAGGCACATACGGCGTCATGGGGATACTAGATCGCTGTCGCGAGCCCAAGGTACTTCCTCCTGGAGTAGCTGCAGCTTGTGATGCGCCATCCTTACTATTTGCACTCTTTGCAGAGTTTGCAATAATTAGTTTTCGAAACTGCTCGTTATTCATCGCAACAAGGATCAGACCAGAAATTGAAGACAAAAATGATGAATGAACCATGATGGAAATTCATGAAATCCAACCTATGTTCAACTTTCCCGTGTTGTGGCTGATCTGTGGCTGCACCTGTGGCGGTGCTCTGACAACAACGCTGAAAGAGTCACGGGACATCGTGCAAATGGCGCGAACCTTGCTCCACTTTACGCGGTCAACATCACCAAACTCATCACATCATTTTCAGTCGCAAACACTACCAACTTAATACTGATGAGAGAATACGCTCAAAATTTATATACTGAGGCCTCGTAGTTCTTTTGTGTTTCTTGGTTTTATCCAGCTCGCCGACATCAACTCATGAGATGTATTGATCTCAACTTTCACCACGTGCACCCAGTCGCCACTACGCGTGTTGTGAACTTGCAACACTCCAAACTTCAGCCTTTTCGCTTGCATCAACTACTCCAACAACACCTTTGCAATATAAATGGGGTCCGTACTCGAAAAGAACTCCTCAAAAGTGAGGAAGCGTATTGAGACGCATGGTTTCGACGATGAAGATGGCGAAGAGTACGAGGGCAGCGAATTCAACGGCTTCGGTGACTACTTTCGTCGCAAGAAACTGAAGCTTCAAAATCTGGACGCTGATACTCGCGCCTCATCTGACAAGCCTCAGATATTTAAGGGGATCGTGGCTCATGTTACGGGTTATACCCAGCCGCCTCTGCATGTGTGAGTCTCAACCCTACTTAAACCAGCATCACAGCTAATCCCTGAAAAGCCTACATCAGACGATTGTGCAGCATGGCGGTGGCTTCTTGCAGTACCTTGACTCCAAGACGATGGCTACGCACATTATTGCCTCCACTTTACCGCCAAAAAAGTCTGTTGACTTTAACAGATATAGAATTGTCAAGCCAGCATGGATTATGGACTCCGTGAAAGCTGGCCAGCTACTTTCGTGGACCGACTACAGAGTTCTCGACGAAGGGCCACGACAAAAGATTCTTGGATTCAGCAGTGAGAGCGGCCTGACCCAATTCACTCCAAAAGCAAAGCAGGGATACCGGGAGCAGACAGCAAATAGCTTCTACACCAGCCAATTCAAGGCGCCTAACCTTCTGAGCCAAAATCTCAGTCAACTTACTGAACAGGTCCAGACACCAGTACGGCCTGTAGTTCGCAGTCCTGCTTTGATTGCAAATCAGTCGAGCCTTCCAAACCGTCTTCATGGTAAAGCGGATTCGCCAAATATGCCACCAGTAGAGCAAACTCCTACGTCGCACCCATCAGATCATACAGTTGGTCGTGTCGAGACACCTATTGCTCGTCCGAAAAGTCCCAGCCGCCAAGGGGATCAGCTCAAACCAGAACCTCCCAAGAATCTGACCTCGGAAGAGCACAACGCTATCCTCCTGGCTGACCCACGAATTCGAAAGGCCTCAACAGCCAACCCGGATTTTCTCAAACAGTTTTATTCGGAAAGTCGCCTACATCATCTATCAGCATGGAAAGCAGAGCTAAAATCAAGGATGCAACGCCTCGCTGCTGAGAAGGGCCTTCCGCATGCGAAGGCAAAGAGACAAGCAGGTGCACGACGTTATGTCATGCATGTCGATTTCGATAGCTTCTTCTGCGCGGTCTCGCTCAAGAAACATCCAGAGTACGTGGACAAACCCGCTGTCGTAGCGCATAGCTCTGGCAATGGATCCGAGATTGCAAGCTGCAACTATCCAGCTCGAGATTTTGGCGTCAAGAATGGCATGTGGATGAAGTCGGCGCTGGAAATGTGTCCTAACCTGAAGGTCCTACCTTACGACTTCCCTGCATACGAGGATGCCAGCCGTCAGTTCTACGAGTCTATTCTCGACATAGGAGGTGTTGTGCAAAGCGTCAGCATTGACGAAGCACTGATCGACGTCACTTCAGTCGTTCTCACATCGTCCGGCTCACAAGGCACGGGTGAATTGGATGGTAGTGTTGAGCGGGAGCAGGAGCATGTAGACGAGATCGGCAGATCCCTTCGAACAGAGATCAAGTCAAGAACTGGATGTGAAGTGTCTGTAGGGATCGGAGCCAACATTTTACAAGCGAAAGTAGCACTGCGACGTGCGAAGCCCGCAGGACAATTCCAACTCAAGCCAGAGGAAGTTCGTAATATGATAGGAGGGCTCAAGGTTGAGCAGCTGCCTGGAGTCGCCCGAAGCATTGGAGGAAGACTAGGGGAGGCAGGTGTGAGAACTGTGAAGGATCTTGGGGAAATCTCCAAAGAACGACTGGTATCTCTCGTCGGGCCCAAGACGACCGATAAACTTCGGGAATACGCTCGTGGTGTTGACCCGACCGAGGTTGGGGACCAACCACCTCGCAAGTCTGTCTCGGCAGAAGTGAGTTGGGGTGTTCGGTTTATCAACCAGTCAGAGGCTGAAGAGTTCACCTTCAATCTCTGTAAAGAGCTCGAGAAACGACTCTTGAACGAACAGGTCAAGGGGAAGCAGTTGACCATGAAGATCATGCGGCGCTCTGTGGATGCTCCTCTTGATCCTCCAAAATCTCTGGGCCACGGGAAGTGCGACACTTTCAACAAAAGTACCGTTTTTGGTGTTGCGACTCACGATCACCAAGTCCTGGGCAAGGAGGCAGTGTCTATTCTCCGATCTTACAACTTCAGTCCTGGTGACCTTCGAGGACTGGGTGTTCAAATGACTAAACTAGAAACCATCAAGATCAACACATCTGCGCCAGAGGGCAGTCAAAAGAAGCTAACTTTCGGCACTTTTGTAAAGCCAGGGCCTGTCAGACGACCTTCGAGGGACCAGATTGATGATGTTGTCAGCCCCGAGAAACCAAAGGACACGCCGAGTCGGGAGATTCACCAAGATCCGATCGATGACGATCCTTCAACTCCTCGAAAGCGAAGGATGCATCCTGCTATAGCGCTATCCAAGTCTCGTGAAGAAGACTCGAGGGCCAAGACGCCGCTCAACGTCTCTGGAACCCAATTTCTTATCCCGAGCAACGCGGACCCGGCTGTGCTGGCAGAACTACCCAGTGACATTCGAAGCAAACTTGTGGCGCAGAAGGCAAGGACCGTTGAAGCACGCACCAGGCCACAGTTGGCCAAGTCAAGAGCGGAGAGTCCGATGCCGGCCGACATGCTTCCGTCGCAGGTTGACCCAGAAGTCTTCAACGCATTGCCCGAGGATATGAAGAGTGAGATTCTCGCTACTTATGGACGGAAACCTCACCAGACGACACCTATTCAGTCACCTCGTAAGGATCGTTCCATGCGACTCGGGAAGCCAACAACACCGACGAAGCGTGGTGGGAAGCGAAACATATTTGGAAAGGCCCAGAGACAGCGAGATGCTCAGGCTAGTCTTATGCAGACCAACTTTCGAGATATGAGAAACATCAGTGACGGGTTTGATGAGGAGATTGAGGAACTTGATGCCGCATTTCTGGCCGAGTTGCCAGAAGATGTCCGCAAGGAAGTTGTCGCGGATCATCGACGTCGGAAGCTCGCCTCACGATCAATCCTCGATGCTCCACAACGCAAACACCACACTCCTGATCCCGAGGCCGTACTGGCAGGCGGACAGCGTAGAATACAGTTCGCTGCCCCGCCTCCAAAAATGAGTTTTGCCAGCTCAGGGGTCAACTCGAAGAAGGAGATTAAAGACATGCTTGAGGCCTGGCATGCCGAAACGCAGAAAGAAGGACCGCACCGTGGCGATGTCGAGGTTTTGGAGAAGTTCTTGGTGAGAATCATCCAGGAGGAACGGGATCTGGAAAAGGCCGTAAAGCTGGTCAAGTGGTTGGATATCATGGTCGAGCAGGATGGAAGACAAGGCAAGGGGCAGCAGTCGTGGAGAAGAGCGGTCCAGAGTATTCGGGACAGTGTACAGCGGGCCGTGAAGCAACGGGGGTTGGCGCCTTTGAAGATGTAGAGGTTTGTCTGATGATACCAGACTATGAGTTATGATGTTGACGACAATTGTATAACGGTCCGACGTTATTCTGCAACTGTGTACTTGTCTCTACTTGGCTGCCGGTTACACTGATGCAGCACTTATAGCTCCTACTATGAGAAACAACTTTGGCATATCCATCTTCGTAGTCGTCGAAGCATCAGATAGACGATAAACACTGATCTTCAAAGCACCACCGCAGACTTGTGTTGCATTCCCTTCACAAGTATTCATACACTCCTCATCGAGCTCCTCAGAGATACCCCAATACTCACTACACAAATTAGCAACCGAAACACAACCCTCTTGTGCTCTCAACCTTGCCGTGACCATTCTAGTCCAGCATAGCAGTATTCCGTGCTGTTTGAGACGCAAAACTCAAGACATGCGGGAACTGTCATGGTGTCTTTCCCGACAAGGCTGATACCATCGGCTAGAGCTCTTGTTTTTGCAGAGTCTTGTATTTCGGCTGTTTCGTTGTAGCAGCCGTGATATGTGTACTTACTCGATTCGCGCTATATCCCGGGGTTGGCGAGGGTGGAGGTGAAGAACATAAAGGATAGTAGTTGAGACTTCATCGTTGATCCTATATGAGTTGTTTGAGCATAAAAAGATGATTATTGATAATACTAGGTTATTGGTACAGAGATTAAGAGTATACGTGATGTAGTATTCACTTGACATAAAAGTCATACACGACAGGTATAGAGTTTTCTCATCTCTCTCACTGGTATGTGTTTGAGGTGGAATTAGCTTAGCGCCAGTTTGAAAACGGACGTCATTGAGCGTTGGATATAGAGAATTTTAAAGACACCAGACGCATCACGACACATAGAGTCTTGTTTATCGAATTCAGCGAACAGTGATAGCGGAGTTGCGGAGTTTGGTGAGTGTGCAAAATAAGGCATTCTAAATAACCGTCATTCGACATGGAACTTGCTTCTAGAAGATAATCTTACCCAATTTCCAGACCCCTCCTGCGTCCCAAGGTGGCCTAATTTGGCTTGTGGGCCCTATCGAAGCAGCCACTCAGCAACCCCACATTATCATGCTTCTCTCAGGTACTCCCTTGTGGCCCTGACCATCACCAAGATGGCAGTACCTCACGCACTTGCCAATCTATCCGCTTCCTTGGCCCGTGCTAAAAGACAAGCTCCTCCTCTTCCTCCGCACTCCTTCTTGTCCCAACTTCTCCTCCTTTCCTAAGGTCTTCTATTTTTCCTTTCTTTTCCCTTCCCCATCCCCCCCCTCTCTCCTCCATCTGAGACCTTGCCAGACCCCGCGGCTTGTTAATTGCTCTCTTGTGCATTCCCGACCTTCGGTTGATCACCTTCGCGTCTTCCCTTCGCGCCAAATTGCAGACCATTCATTCGTCGCTCCTCGAGACCACCTAAACCCCTCCATCATGAGCTCTTTTATCGATTGGTCCAAGACCACTCGGTCTAAGAACTACCAAGGCACTGGATCATTTGCTACGTTCATGATCATCGCCCGTAAGCGCTTACTGCAAAAGCTTCTACCTGCCGCATCACTGTACTGATTCTCTATAGCTGTCTGCTTCTTCCTCGGCGTCCTTTTCGCGTCTTTCCCATACGACTTCCCCCTTCTCTGGACCAAGGCTCCTATCCCCGACAACTTCTTACCTCATCTCGAGCAGCATCTCAAGTTCGTCTATCAGTCGCCACCTCTGATCAGCCGCATTCTTCACATCATCATCTCAATTGGCTTCGTCGGTTTCTTCATTAAGCTCTTCCGTCCTAGCGAGGCCAACTTCCTCTTCGACGGTGCTTCTCTCATCCTCTACCTCATCGGATTCGGTGTCTACGTCGCCAACATCATCAAGGCCCTACGAAGCGTCAACGCCGGTATCTGGGATAACGATGGCTTTGATGGAAAGACTCACCAGGGCGAGGACGGTGAGCTGATTCTCGGTCGCGAGGACAGCCTCAAGGTTCTCTCTGCTAGCAACACCATTCTCGCTCTCGTTCTTGTCGGTATTCTGGTCCTCCAGGCTGGTCAGTGGTACGCAGAGAAGAAGGAGGCTGACGATGTCAATGCTCTTGCCAACGCCAAGACTGCTGAGAAGGAAGTCTCCCCTGCCAAGGCCGCTTCTAAGAAAAAGCAGTAAATGGCTGAGTTGACTGTTGGCCGATTCGCATGTAGGAGGCCTGTGGCAGTATTTGATACTCTCGTCTCACACGGAGTATGGAGGTGTGGTCGCGTGCCTTGCCATACATAGTATTGGGTAATTGTTATATAACCTTGACCATGAATTTTTTTTCCCCCACTACCTGACGCATCTTGCTTGTGGTATTGAGCTGTACTTTCCGGGGCCCGAATCTGCGCATTGGTTCGAGGATCATCGTTCGGTAGGTAGGTCATAATTTTAATAATGGCCTAAAGTGAGCATCAAAAACACCTAGGATCAACGATCTGGAGTTGATTGACTAGCCGCACCGATAGCAAGCCTGTGTACTGGTCAATGAGCAGCTAGTAGTATTTCACGCAAAGATCAGAGACTTTCTAATCATCAATCTAATTGTCAATCCAGTATGATATCTGCTGAACCCCTTTTAAGCCCTTGTATGCGCCATTCATGCCATGATCACCAGTACTGTTTCCCGGGACCTTTAAACCCCTACCCAAAACCCAAAATCATACAGACATCTTCATCGCGATAGTCTTGTGAGGGTCATAACCCTTGACCACAAACTCCTCCGCCTTCCACCCATCAATACTCCCACCCTTCTCGCGCGTAATCTCCAGCCCTGGGAAATTGCGAGGCTCACGCTCCAATTGCATCTTGAGAGCATCCACGTGATCGAGATAGACATGCGCATCACCCATGACGTGCGTTAGGCTCCCGGGGACTAGCTCGCAGACGTGCGCCAGCATGTGTGTCAGCAGCGCGTAGCTGGCAATATTGAAGGGAACACCGAGGCCCATGTCGCAGGAGCGCTGGTAGAGCTGGCAGTGTAGGTGGCCCTGGGGCTTGGTCTCGGAGTTGTCATCTCTTGATCGCGGGTACGAGACGTAGAACTGAGCAAACATGTGGCATGGCGGAAGTACCATCTTTTTGAGATCCGCTGGATTCCAAGCCGAAAGAATCAAACGTCTGTCATACGGATTTGTCCGTAGCTTGTGAACAATCTCGGCAATCTGATCAACACCCTGCCCTGTGTAGTCCGTCTTGGCATCCACATACTCAGCGCCAAAGTGTCTCCACTGGAAGCCGTAGACGGGTCCCAGGTCGCCGACCTCGCGATGCGTCAGGCCGAGGTTGTCGAGGAACTCGCGGGAGCCGTTTCCATCCCATATCTTGATGCCGGCGTCGCTAAGGGGCTCGGACGAGGTGCAGCCTTCGACGAACCATAGTAGCTCGGCGATGACGGCGCGGCTGAAGACGCGCTTGGTGGTGAGAAGGGGTAGAATAGGGGTGCCGTTGTTGTTGAGGGAGAATTTTAAAGGGCGGGGAGCGAAGATGGAGTATGTTCCTGTTCCAGTTCTGAAGATTTTGTTAACAATTTGTTCAAATTGAATAGCTTGTGGCAAGATATAATGCAGCTCTCCTAGTGGGCGATAGGCTGGAGGGACAACTCACCGATCAGGTCGACGTTCGCCGTTGTCAAGAATCTCACGTACAAGGTCGAGATATTGGTGCTCTTCATGGTTAAAAGAAGAGCCATTAGGAGGCTTCGCGGCCGAGGGAGTTTGTGAAGCAGTCATGACGGGTAGTGTTGTATGTCGGTTGTGAATGCAAAGGTTGAAATAACAGGCACGCATCAATTTAGTCAATCAAGGGCCAACGCGTCTTTTGGTGGTGGAACGCGTCTTGTCCCCCCCACAACCGTGACGAAAGCGGAAAGTAGGATGGATGGTCGGGCAAACATTTCACCCGCGACTCGACTTGAGCCAAGCTTTGGGTTGACTCCATTCTTAATGCATCGATATTCCGCAGGGCAAGATATATTCCCGCTCGCTAAACGATTTGCGCAAACTAGCATGCAAGACCTGGTGAATGCAACGCAAGGTGCTCACTCTATGGCAGCCTCTTTTCTGCCATTTTCTATTCTGTCCCAAGTTTTGAGCGATAGTAGTTTTCCTGGTAGCCAAAGCTTGGGGCATCTGATCGTTTACGAACATTCGCCCAGAGGTAAAATCAATACAAAATTCTATCAACAGCAACAATGGGCGTGAAAATCTACTCAAGCGGCCGTGATCACCAGCTGACGCTCATGCCCCAGTCAGGACGTAGCACCGCGGTCGAGTTCCGGACCGGCCATCTAATCAATCAGCCGATCAATGATACGGAGACCCACGAATGTAACCTTTTCAAGGATCTTTAGGGACTTTTAGGACGTTGAAGCCTCGGCCAAGCACAGACAAGTCTTTTCTTTACCAATGAGCCCTTCTCATCCCCATCAGAGGACGTGTGTTCCTGGGGCTTTATTCTCGAGTCTGCCCCTCTGGCCCCTCCAAAATACGGCATTTGGTCCTTGAACCGCTCGCGCACGGACCGGCATTTTGATCAGATAAAACGCGGCCGTGAGTTTATTGGATCATCACCAACAGATAAGTGGGTACACTGATGTCACATGCCTACCTGATAGAGCCCGATAAGAGAATTTTTGCTGAGTCAATTCCTACATCGGGCCCCTCTACAACGGTCCTGCGTCAGGAACTTGCCGCCGGCCTTTTAACGGTGCACGGCAGACTCATACCCATCGCCCATCACCTTCTATCAGCCCACGCCCTCCCCTCGTCACTTCTTGTCCTAGACTCGCAGCTCAGGGCGCGGTGATTTCTAGCTGAACCCGACTTGCGCGTGACTTGGTGGACAAACTCGCCCTGTAGCTGCGAGGTGGTCCCTCTTTGGTCTGTTTCAAAGCACTGGCGCTAATCTTCGTCTTTACCGCTTCTCTAAGAAATGCCCGCACAGATGTTACGCTGAGTCCTGCCGGTATACAGTTGAACATTCATGGGGAAATCGTTCCTCTTTCTGTCGCTTTGACCCAATCATTCGTCAACCACGATCCGCTATCGATTATTTCGGAATATACCGCTCCCCTCTTCAGCCAATATTCAACCACGGCACCGCTATTCCTCGAACGTTACCCTCTACACTTTCGAACTCTCATAGTATCTCCTGAATTCGCTTCCATCATGGAACCCAGCCCTATTGCTGTTAAGCCAGGGCCTCACCCTGCCGAGTTTCAGCTCAAAGGCAAGACAGCGCTCATGGAGGCCATTGAGGATGTTCTCTGTGGCTCGGTATGTTTCTATTCTACTGTGAATGGTAATACTGCAATCTAACACATGCAGACTGCTGGTGCTGTGGGCAAGTACATCGAGTATCCATTCGACACAGTAAAGGTCCGACTTCAAAGTCAGCCCGATCATCTTCCACTACGGTACACGGGTCCTTTGGACTGCTTTCGACAATCCATAAAGAGTGATGGGTTCTTGGGGCTATACAGAGGCATCACGGCGCCTCTCGTTGGTGCTGCTGCCGAGACTAGCAGCTTGTTCCTGTTTGAAAGCCTTGGGCGCGAGCTGCTCTACATGAGCGGGCTGTCTTCGCGGGAAGAGGGGTTATCACTGCCCGACCTCTGGCTGACCGGCGCTTTCTCGGGTGCATTCACTTCATTTGTTCTCACCCCAATCGAGCTTGTAAAGTGTAAGATCCAGGCTCCTAGGGCCGCCGATGGATCTACTGGCGCTATTCTCCGCCCGTCGGCTGTCATCAAGGATGTGTTTCGACATGAAGGCCTGAGGGGATTCTGGCATGGGCAGATGGGCACTCTCATTAGAGAAGCTGGCGGCGGTTCGGCTTGGTTCGGCGCCAAAGAAACAGTGTCGGTCATGTTCTACAACCTCAAGACCAAGACAGCAACCTCAGAGGCGGAAAAGCAAAAGATTCTCGACACCCCTTTGCCGTTCTGGCAGCAGGCTGTTGCGGGCGCCTCGGCTGGAGTGTCGTACAACTTTCTGTTCTTCCCCGCGGACACCATCAAATCCCGTATGCAGACACAAGCACTTGGCGACCTGCGCGAGAGACGGACATTTTGGGGTGAGGGCGCAGCTCTATGGCGACAGCATGGGATTCGGGGTATGTACCGGGGATGTGGTATCACATGTCTAAGGGCAGCACCCAGCTCTGCCTTCATTTTCATCATCTACGACGGTCTAAAGCGATACTTCCCTCTACATTGATGAGGAATCTTTTTAACGGCAACACTTTTTTTACTGTCAAGAAAAGTTTTGTTCTTTTTACAGAAGGCACATAGAGCATTCACAAGGCGTTTGCGTATCTGGCAATTTTAGAGTATAGGTGGGCGGTTTTAGAGCATCAGATGATAGGCTTTCACAATTGTTTGGGGATGGGAGAATTGCTTTGGAGACGCGGTTTTGGTACATAGATTATCGACTATTGATCCACGTGACGAAATTGAGGGATTTCAATATATACTAGAAGTTAAATAGAGATATTTCGTAACACTCAAAGGAAGCTTCTACTCCTTCTTGACCTCCGTCCTGGAAAGGTCCCAGTTGTTCAAGTGACCGATGCTTGTGCATAGATAAGTAGCGAAGCTCAGCCAGCCGAGGTAGGGAACCTGAAGCCAGGCAGAAACGGGGTCGATCAAGCTGTAGAGGTAGGTAAGGTAGGCATTGATGCCGACAAGAGAGATGATGTCGACCGAAGCCTCAATGGGACGGTGGAGACCGAAGAAGAGAGGAGTCCAGAGTAGGTTGAGGCCGAGCTGAACAGTGTAGAGGGTCATGGCATGTCGGGTCGTGGCGATGGTACCAGGAGCGGAAAAAGGAGAGAGGCCAATATTGGCGATGCGGTAGGCGGCATAGCCCATGGTGCTGAGCATTCTTCATTAGCTATGATATTCCAAGAGACTCTGAAAGCGGCATACCCGTATAGAATGGTCCAAACAGGACCAAAGAGCCATGGCGGAGGATGAATCGAAGGCTTCTTGAGATTGAGATATGTGCTTTGCGTCTCTGCAATCCAGCGTCAATCACACAAGTTCTCCATCATGCCACATAGGAAAATCTTACTAGTAGCGCTGAAGCCAACAGCCGTTCCGAGACCGACAGGCAGCAAAACAGACACTGCAGGGTTGAGGAACAAGCCGTTTGGCATTGTGAGGGCGGGTATATACGTCGTCATTCTGAAGCTATTCCGAGGCGACTGAGTTGATGGTTTCAAAGTAGAAAGAGTAAATGATGGGGAGGAATCTGTGGGATAATATGGACTGAGGATGCAATGACGTAATACATATGTTTGGCTAGAAACAGTCTACCAAAGAATCAATGCCGAAGCTGGGTTTGCGGGAAAGGGTGGCAATTTCCTTACTAACAATTAGCTGATAGCGATGCACTTGAGATTCAAAGCGATCGAGAATAAACCAACGATCGGATCTGGCAGTGAGCTTACAAGGTAACAGGAGATCGGCGGGAGCTCGTTGTCTTGGTGATTCCCCGACAGCTCCAGGTCCCCTTGCGAGCTGCCTGCCTTTTCCAGACAGACAATCGTTGTGGGGTGAATCCATAAATTGAGATAAAACTATGAATGGCGGATACTGCGAGCCCATTGCTGTTGAACAAAAGGACGCGACCCTTGCTTCAGTTTCGTGTGGGCTTGGGTGTGGCTCGTGTAGTGTGGCTGATGCTCGCGGTTCGGATGGGAGCACGGACCATTACTTTAATGGACTTTCGCGACAACGCCGCGTCTCGACGCGTTGCAACACGCATGGACCGCACCTCTGGGGGGTCATGGCGCGCGGCTACGGTGATGGGGGCAACGGGGGTACTAGTTGATGATTTCTCCATCCCACCTGCCCTTTTCCTGGCTAACCTGCACCAAACATCCAAATCGATCCTTCCTCAGACTTCAACTTCATCGCATCCCATCTCTCCACAGCCCACATCGAGTATTGCTTGGAAAGTGTCACTGAGTTAGATATTTTTCTAATCTTTGACGGAAGGAGCCATGGCTAGAGCCGCACTGGGAAAGAGGGCGAGAGGAATTGATGAGACTGGTAAGTTACCAATATGTTTCAATGGAAAGAACTGAGGGTTGGCTAACGCAATAACAAGATGAGCCTACTCCCATCACACCCTCCAAGAGAAGCCGCCGTCTCGCCAAACCCAACTCCTACAACGACGAAAACCAAGACCCTTCACATTCGCCCTACAGTGAAGATGGCGACGAACTTGCTGAACTTCCTCCTCGGACTCGACCATCCCCCTCACAAGTTTCCACCAAGCGCAACCCCGTCACACCCTCCACGCCACGACATCGAGATGCTCTCTCGGTACCGCCCACAACGCCTCGACATGCCGTCATGTCGGCTGGCAGACTCTTCAAGCGGTTGACCCCTCACACGCCTCTATCTCCCAGCACCATCCAGACCATCTACCACTCTGCTCGTCAACTGTTTGCGCGCGGCGCCGAGCCTGGACAGCTGGTTGGCCGAGACTCTGAGAGAGGCCAGCTCATCGAGTTTCTTGGCCGATGTTCGTCGTCAAGTCCAAGCGGCTGCTTGTATGTGAGCGGTCCGCCGGGGACGGGCAAGAGCGCTATGATTACCCAAATGACAAAGCAGTATGCCGATCATGAGAATGTACAGGCTGTGTATGTCAACTGCATGAGTGTCAAGTCTTCCAAAGATCTCTACACTACTGTTCTCGGCGCTCTGGGTGAGAGGGCAGATGTAACTGAAGCAGATGCTGTTGCAGCTCTACAGGCAATGTTTGTGCCAAAGTCCAAGTCAACTGCCGTGTACCTCATCACTCTTGATGAAATTGATCACATTCTGACCATGGGTCTGGAGAGTCTCTATCGCGTTTTCGAATGGTCGTTGCAAAAGTCATCACGCCTTTTACTTGTTGGCATCGCCAATGCCCTCGATCTTACTGACCGATTCTTGCCTCGACTCAAGTCCAAGAACCTCAAGCCCGAACTTCTGCCATTCCTTCCCTACACGGCTGCTCAGATCAATAACATTCTCACCACGCGCCTCAAGTCCCTCATGCCTGCAGGAGGCAAAGAGGGTTACCTTCCATTCATTCACCCTGCAGCTATCGAGCTGTGCTCGCGAAAGGTTTCCAGCCAGACTGGAGATCTGAGGAGGGCGTTTGAGATTTGTCGACGGGCATTGGATTTGATTGAGGCCGAGACCCGGCAGAAACATGAGGAGGCTGCAAGAGAGGAGGCTGTGCAACTGTCACCTTCCAAGCGACCCTTGGGAGAAAACATCAATGGATCTACAGTTGGCTCACGAAGCGTGGTGCAGGTGATGGCGAACTCGCTCAAGGCGCTTACGGCCGAGACGGCACCTCGAGCCTCGATTGGACACCTCAACAAGATCACATCGGCTGCTTTCAGTAACGGCACTAATCAACGACTCAAGGCTTTGAACCTACAGCAAAAGGCGGCGCTCTGTTCATTGATCGCATACGAGAAGCGGATTCGGGCAGCGGCCAGGATGACCAACGGTGGCACAACACCTTCCAAAACAAAATTGATGGCACCTACAATCAAGACCATGTTTGAAGCATATTGCCAGCTCTGCACAAGAGACTCGGTCCTCCATCCCCTGTCGAGTTCCGAGTTCCGGGAGGTTGTAGGCAGTCTCGAGACTTTGGGATTGGTCAACGCATCCGATGGAAAGAGTGGAAGCTTGATGATGCCTCAAACACCCAGCAAACGGGGACGAAAAACGCCTATGGGAAGCGGAGATGAGCGCAGAATCACAAGTTGCGCTGCTGAGAAGGAAGTTGAAGCTCTGGCTGAGGGAGTTGGCGCGGGGATTCTCAAGAGCATTCTGAGCGGCGAAGCACTAGATTAGACACGAAGCATGTTATACGGAATGGTTATACGGAATGGTTTAGCATTGCTTGGCGTATTTGGAATCTGTTTTTATTCTACGCATGAGGCACCAGCACTCGGAAAGCTGGAGTGTGTTTATAGTTTTGCATGGCAATGCGTTGGTTGAGGTTACATGAAAACCCAAGGCACGCAGTTTTTATGAAGTCCCCGGCGAAGGATCGCGATGGAAAGGAAGTATGGCTGTAATACTAGATATCATGTTTGATGCTGGATGTAACCTAGAAGGAAGAGTAGAGTCGTCGATTGAAAATGCATCACTAAACTAGATAGAATAGACAAAAATAAGCCAATAAATATTTACATCGGTTCGGGTTCCTGTGAAAAGTACTAGGTGAAAATAAGCCAGAGATAGTGGAGCAAATGTCAGCCGAACGTTTGCTTGTAAATCATGTTGGTAACGTTGGGTATCCGACCTAGACAGGGGGCACAGCATGAAGCTCCTAAGAATAACCAGCCACACCGCATACACCGAGGGCCTTTGGGAAGAAAAAGCAGAGTTGGTAGGGTAAAAAGCTTGAGCCTAACAGTTATCTTGTCTATACCGACGAGTTATTATCGGAGTACAGAAATTCAAATCCAAGACATTTCAAGTTCCTCTTCTTTACTAATACGACATTCTAGAACCCGACACTGCCAAGATAGTTATACGCGGATTTGTTGCTTGAAGTGTGTTCCATTGAATAGCTTTCTTGAAGAGGGGGGCCTCCCGTCCTCTAGGGCTGATTTATAGCGCTTTATTAGAGGACGTTATCACAACGCGGTTTAATACCCGATTCATGGGTGGGT